>PVKP010015948.1:0-49290 GCA_004027715.1 Plecturocebus donacophilus | reverse complement strand
AAAAAAAAAAAAAAAAAAAAAAAAAAAAAAAAAAAAAAAAAAAAAAAAAAAAAAAAAAAAAAAAAAAAAAAAAAAAAAAAAAAAAATGACATGCGCCTGTAATCCCAGCTACTTGGGAGGCAGGAGAATCACTTGAACCTGGGAGGCAGAGGTTGCAGTGCGCTGAGATCACGTCATTGCACTACAGCTTGGACAACGAGAGCAAAACTCTGCCTCAAAAAAAAAGTCAATAAACTTAATTTAAAGGTGATATATATTCACACGCATACCAAATACATGATTATTGCAACGGAGATTACAGAAATATTTTTGATTTTGGAAAATCATTGAATGGAATTATATCAACAAAAAAGTTCAAACAAAAATCTGTTAATATATGTAACTATTGGGTGGGTATGGTGGCTCACGCCTGTAATCCCAGCATTTTGGGAGGCCAAGGCGGGCAGATCATGAGGTCTAGAGATCAAAACCATCCTGGCCAACACGCTGAAACCCCGTCTCTACTAAAAATACAAAAATTAGCTGGGATGGTGGCACGCACCTGTAGCCCCAGCTACTCGGAAAGCTGAGGCAGAAGAATCACTTGGACCCAGAAGGTGGAGGGTACGGTGAGCCGAGATAGCGCCACTGCATTCCAGCCTGCCAACAGAGTGAGACTCCATCTCAAAAAAAAAAAAAAAAAAAATACACACACACACACACACACACATATATATATATAACTATTTCTAACTTACGAGATGTAATCAGAAGGTAGTATCATCTCTATCACTTATATTCACATGTTCTTCTGCTCCAGGCTTAAAACATGATTTTCAAATAATAAAAAAATTTAAGTCAGATAAGACAGATGAGACTTCATCAATATTGTATATGTGTACGTATGTACATACAGTGAGGGAGACAGAGCAGGTTTGGGCAATAAAAAAACGGGCAAAATGAAAACAACTGGTATATCTGGATAAAGGGTATGAGAGTTCCATGTATTATGCTGGCAACATTTCTGTCAGTTTGAAATTACATTAAGATTTAAGATTATCCCCAAAAGGTCAAGAATATAATGAAAACAAGCTTCCTGTAACAATATCCATCTTCTTCAATGAAGACCATATACAGCTTAAGTTATTAGGAAATTGTAGATAATTTTAATAAAGTCAACATCAAGAATATAATCTGGTTGTAAAACCAATACAATGTGCTCTAAAATAATTTTTCTATTGAGTTAAATATTCATCTGTAAATCCTGTAACAAAATGTTCATATTCACAAAATCTGAATGAAAAGTAAACACAACTTGGCATTTCCAACCCAGGGTAACAGAAAGTTCACTTTGGAAGGGACTAAGATTTTTGTTTAATTTTGCTTTTGAAACCAAGCATAATTATAGCCAAAATGAGGGACATTATTCAGAATGAGGTTATTTATTTAACAAAATACTGCTTCTCTGAAATATAATTAACTAGGGGGAGTGACAGTAATGCTAAAAAAAAAAAAAGAGAGAGAGAGAACACAAAAATGCACACTGCATTTCTGAAAGGTTATAATCATTTGAGACACAGTCTCACTCTCGCCTAGGCTAGAGTGCAGTGGCTCTTGTGATCCTGGCTGACTGCAACCTCCACCTCCCAGGTTCAAGCAATTCTCGTGCCTTAGCCTCTCAAGTAACTGGGATCCCAGGTGTGCAACACCACATCTGGCTTTTTTTTGTATTTAATTTTAATTTAATTTAATTTTTTTTTTTTTTTGGAGACAGAGTCTCACTCTGTTGCCCAGGCTGGAGTGCAGTGGCACGATCTTGGCTCTCTGCAACTTCCACTTCCCGGGCTCAAGCAATTCTCCTGCCTCAGCCCCCATAGTAGCTGGGATAATAGGCACCTGCCACCATGCCCAGCTACATTTTGTATTTTTAGTAGTGATGGGGTTACATCATGTTGGCCAGGCTGGTCTCAAACTCTCAACCACAGGTGATTTGCCTGCCTTGGCCTCCCAAAGTGTTGGGATTACAGGCGTGAGCCACCATGCTGAGCCCATTTTTTTTGTATTTTAGTAGAGACAGGGTTTCACCATGTTGGCAGGGCTGGTCTTGAACTCCTGGCCTCAAGCGATCCACCCGCCTCAGCCTCCCAAAGTGCTGCGATTACAGGTGTGAGCCACTGCACCATGCCAAAAGGTTACATGCCCGGCTCTTTGTTTCCGAGACTGCTTTTGATCCCAATTGTATGTTTACAATTCTCTACATTTAGATTTAAAAAACATTTTATTTATGGTCAATCTGAATCATAATTACTGCATCTTAATTAAGTTTCCACTGATGAATATAGAAGGCTAAAGGCACAATTTTATTCTATCACTAGATGGGAGTAACCAACCATAAAATCATTAATTGCTTTCAATTTAATAACTAATTGACATTCCTCAAACAAGCTATTTTCAATCCTGATAGTTTTTTATTTTTTTAAAATATATTTGCCATGGGACGCTGATTTGCAATAGGTGTCATAATGAGAATAACCAAAACTGAATAAATGTGACAAATGATTGACAAAGCATTTCACACCCTTCAATTACACCACGTCAAGAATGAGGGGAAAGTGTTGCAAAAGTACACTACTGCAATGCTACTTATGTTCTTGCAATAAAACCAGCAAGCATCCGTATCAAGAGAGTTATCATCTCACTTCCAACTTTTTCCCCTCAAGAACAATTTGAATCTCTTTGGCATCCAAAGTCTCATAGGTCAATAAAGCTTCTGCGAGATTCTTATGCTCCTTTGCATGAGTTTTCAAGATATGTTTTGCTCGTTCATATGAGTCCTGAAATAGAAAAGGAGAGACATAAGCAGCAGCAAATGTAGGCATGCAAAAACCAGTCAATGGGAAAAGAAAAACTTTATGTACCCTAAAAAATATGAAATCTGTTTATAAAATCATGTAGAATCAATTCTACAGTAGAGATAATTTGTACATTATAACAAATTTGTGCATTATAACATAAATAGTAAGGAAAAGAGAATAAACATCTGAGAAGGCAGAGACCACCTCTTCTCTAACACTCTCTAAATCTTTCCATCATATAAACTTTCCATATCCTTAACTACTCTAAAGCATTCCCTCTACCTCCTTGACTTAACCAAACCCAGGCTCTCGCCTGTGGAAACTGCATTTCCTAAGCCCTCTCAAGTGCTATTTGTTCATGTTTACCCTAGATACTTCACAGTAAAGATGTGAGCTCCTTACTCATATCCAAAGACATACTGATTCCAGTATCTCAGTATTTCCACTTTCAGACCATTCTAACCCACCCTCTTCTATAAAGCACTATTCCTATTCTGTTGAAGTCCAGACCATTTGACTATGGAGCTATCTAAACTTCTTTATTGTGCCATCTAACAAAAACACTCCTCAGTCTCTTGGCACTCAGCTCAATCTCTCTCTCTTTTTCCGTCTTATTCTGTTGCTTAGGCTGGAGTGAAGTGAGACAATCACAGCTCACTATAGCCTCAACTTCCCCAGGCTACGGTGATCCTCCCACCTCAGCCTCCTAAGTAGCTGGGACTACAGGCATACACCACCATGCCCAGCTAATTTTTCTATTTTTTTAGAAACAGGGTTTTGCCATGTTGCCCAGGCTGGTCAGTCTTGCTTTTAAAATCTTATTTGCTGGGTGTAGTGGCTCACAAATGTAATCTCAGCACTTTGGGATGCCAAGGTGGTGGACTGTTTGAGCCCAGGATTTCAAGACCAGCCTGGGTAACATAGTGAAATGCTCTCTACAAAAAAATACAAAAATTCGTTAGGCATGGCGGTACATGCCTATAGTCCCAGCTACTCGGGAGGATCACTTGAGCCTGGGAGATGGAGGTTGCAATGAGCTGACATCACAGCACTGCACTCCAGCCTAAGTGACAGAGAAAGGGTCTGTCTCAAAAAAAAAAAAAAAAAAAGACCTGCCTTAATGAATGGGTAACTGCAACATTCAAATGCAATACATAACCAATCTCTCCATTAAGTCACCCCATCTATTTCCAACTAAGATGCCTTAAATTCAACATATATAAGGTGAAATCGGTCCAAGTGTAATGGCTCACACCTATAATCCCAGCACTTTGGGAGGCCAAGGCAGGTGGATAGCCTCATGTCAGGAGTTCAAGACCAGCCTGGCTAACATAGTAAAACCCCATCTCTACTAAAAATATAAAAAAGTAGCTGTGAGTGGTGGTGGGCACCTATCATCCCAGCTACTCAGGAGGCTGAGGCAGAAGAATCGCTTGAACCTGGGAGGTGGAGGTTGCAGTGAGCCGAGATCATGTCACTGCACTCCAGCCTGGGCAACAGAGCGAGACTCTTGTCTCAACAAAACAAAACAAAAAACTGAAATAGTGGAGCTAGGCACAGTACTGTGTGCCTGTAGCCCCAGCTACTTGGGAGACTGAGACAGGAAGATCACTTCAGTCCAGGAGTTCAAGTTCAGCCTGGGCAACATCACGAGTCCCATCTCTTTAAAAGAAAAAAACCCACAAAAAAATAACAAAAAACCTACCAAACTTATTTCTTCAGTGAACAAACAACTATACAGTTACATGAGCCAGGAATCGAGAAAACAGCTTTAACTATGCTCGCTGCCCATATCCAAAGACATACTGATTCCACTAACTCAGTATTTCCTGAACCCACCCAAATTTCTCCATTTCCACTTTCACCAACCTAATCCCAGCATCCATTACACCATACCTGGTTTACATAGTACCTTGTAACTGATCCCACTGAATTTACCCTTATATATTTCTCTACATTATTCTATAAAGGACACTGTAGCGAAAGGGAACTTCATTTATACTGTATTATCAGTACACGTACACTGCTGGGAACAAAGCGAATAACCAATATTTGTTGGCTGGGTGCAGTGGCTCAGGCCCATAATCCCAATACTTTGAGAGGCGAAGACAGAAGGATTGCTTGAGGAATTTGAGACCACCCTGGGCAAAACAGCAAAACCTCATCTCTAGTAAATCTTTTTTAAAACTTTTAAAAAGTATTATTTGTTGGCTGGACATGGTGGCTCATGCCTGTAATCCTAGCACTTTGGTAGGTGGAGGTAGGTGGATCACTTGAGGTCAGGAGTTCAAGACCAGCCTGGCCAACATGGTGAAACCCTATCTCTACTAAAGATACAAAATTAGGCATGGTGGCATGCACCTGTAATCCCAACTACTAAGGAGTCTGAGGCAGGAGAATCACTTGAACCCAGAAGGCAGAGGTTGCAGTGAGCTGAGCTCATACACCACTGCACTCCAGCCTGGGCAACAGAGCAAGACTCCATATAAAAAAAAAAAAATTATTTGTTGAATACATGTCAGAGTGAGAAAACAAGACTCAATAAACAATACTCTTCCCATTCTATTACCTCTTATAGTTTTGCAGCTGAAGTACAATTGAATTTTATATGTATATAAAATTTTATATATATAGTTTTTATTTCAACAGCTTATGGAGTACAAGTGGTTTTTGGTTACATGGATGAATTGTATAGTGGTAAGGTCTAGGATTTTAGTGTACCCACACTCATGTAGTGTACACTGTATTTCATATGTAGTTATTTTATCCCTCACCCTGAGGAGTGAATTTTTACAACCACACAATATATAACTGTTCTTAGGCCATGTCCAGGAAAAAATAAGTCCCATTTTATGAACAGAGAGAGATGCCTTAATAACATTTAAATCATTGCTAAAATGGTACACCTATTATCTTTATTTTTTAAGGTTTTCCCTAGGCACTACGGTGACTTACTATTATCTGTATTTTATAAAATGATGTTTCTAGTGAACAGAGGGCCTTCAGTTGTTATTTTTTAAGAACCTAACTATTTATTTAAGCACATTGCTCCTAAGAAAATACATAAGCACAGAAAAATATTATCATTACCCTTAGAAGGATTCTTATTTCTTGCTCAATGGCAGATTGAGTTTCTGGACTTAGTTTCCCTGTATCACTGTAGGTCATAACTCCAAGCTAAAACCGAAAGGAAGAAAGTAATTGAACAGAAAACCCCCAAACAACAAAAAATTTAAAAGACAAAGTACTATCCTATATATAAGGAAACAAATATATGGGAGACAAAAAAGAAGTACAATATAAAACTGCATTTAAGGCTGGGAGCAGTGGCTGATGCCTGTAATCCTAGCACTTTGGGAGGCCGAGGCAGGTGAATCACCTGAGGTAAGGAGTTCAAAACCAGCCTGGCCAACATGGTGAAACCCCATCTCTTCTAAAAACACAAAAACTGGCTGGGAATGGTGGTGTGTGCCTGTAATCACAGCTACTTAGGAGGCTGAGGCAGGAGAATTACTTGAACTCAGGAGGTAGTGACTGCAGTAAGCTAAGATTGTGCCTTTGCACTCCAGCCTGGGCGACAGAGCAAGACTTCATCTCAAAAATAAATAAAAAATAAATAAATGGTGTTTGAGGGAAAAGAAATTTCCACATTCTTCTGAAAGTATAAAGACTAACATTTAGCCAGGTGTGGTGGCAGGTGCCTGTAATTCCCAGCTAATTGGGAAGCTGAGGCAGGAGAATCACTTAAACCCGGGATGCAGTGGCTCCAGTGAGCCAACATGCCACTGGACTCCAGTATGGACAACAGAGCGACTCCATCTCAACAAAACAAAACAAAACAAAACAAAACAAAAACCAAAAACACCCCACAAACCCACTAACATCAAAATATTAAAAGTATGGGCAAAAGAGAAAATTTAAAGTCTTTTTTTTTTTTTTGAGACAGGATCTTGCTCTGTCACCCAGGGTAGAGTGCAGTGGCATGACCATGACTCACTGTAGCCTTGACCTCCTGAGTTCAGGCAATCCTCCTACCTCAGACTCCCAAGTAGCTGGGACTACAGGTACACACCACCACACCCGGCTAATTTTTGTATTATTTGTAGAGATGGGGTTGTGCCATGTTGCCCAGACTGGTCCAGAACTTCTAAGCTAAAGCAATGTAGCTTCCTTAGCCTCCCAAAGTGCTGGGGTTATAGGTGTGAGCCACTGCGCCCAGCCTAAAGTCATTTTAAGTCTGGTTCTGAGTATTTACTTAAAAAACCTTTACAGAGTATAGTGGTACTTCAAGAACAATGAGAAGATGAAAATATGAAATATATGGAAATGGTAAAGTAACCAACTCTGAAAGTAGGCTCTTTTATGCCATATGGAAAGGCTAAGGAATTCACCTTGCTTTATCACTTAACTCATGAAGTAATCATTACTGTCTGGTAGCTCATTCTGAGGAGCTAAGAAAAGGCTCCATTTTCCTTATTTGGAGAATAACAATGTTCAGAATAAGCAGCCTCAAATTCATTTAGCGTGAGAGAAAGGAAAAGTAAATGTTACCAATTTATAATCAGAACCATCTCTTAAATCAATACTTGGCATGTAATTTGATACATGAAAATGATTAAAATAATCTATTACCTTTTCACTCATTCCAAATTTGGTAACCATCCGCTTTGCTATTTTAGTGGCATTATCAAAATCACTGGAAGCACCTAAAATAAAAACGTACAACATTTTTAAAAACATCTTTAAGATCACATACAATTTGAACTAAAACCATTCTTTAAAGCTAACCTGTTGTAATATGGTCAGTTCCAAATATAAGCTCCTCTGCCACTCTTCCTCCCATACTAACATCCATTTGTGCAAGCAGCTGGGCTCTAGTTTCATTCCATCTGTCATTCTCAGGTAACAGGGACACCTAGACAATTAAAAATCAATCAGATAAAAAGTAAGAAACGAAATTCAGATACAGGCTGTGTGCAGTTGCTCATTCCTGTTGTCTCAGCACTTTGGGAGGCTGAGGTGGGAGGAACACTTGAGCTCAGGAGTTTGAGACCAGCCTGGGCAACATCACGAGACCCCCATCTCTATAAAACAACATAAAAATTTAAAGAAAAGAAATTCTGATACAGTTCTGATATAGTTACATTAAAAAAACAGAATTTCAGCACCATAAGACTGGGCGAAATAAAAAAATAAAAACAAGAATTGTCATTTAGCTCTCACTAAAGTACTTTATACCATGCTGCTGAAAGCTGGTCATCAGGGGATTGATGAAAAATCAGCAATTAGAAAATTTAAAAATCCATTATAAAGCAGTAACAATAGGTGGATAATGCTACAATAGGGCTGTTTTCTCCCCAGGTATATAGAAATTTTTTTAAATGTCTACAATTTTGAAAGATCTGATAAACTTGTACTAAATGAGAAAAATCTTAGAGAAACTACTGAATCACTTACTAATGTCTTCTCTTTTGGAGCAGCAGAGCAATTAGGTATTTAAGAATGCAGGGTGTGGTGGCTCACACCTGTAATCCCAGCACTTTGGGAGGCTGAGGCGGGTGGATCACTTGAGGTCAGGAGCTCCAGACCAGCCAGGCCAACATGGTGAAACCTCATCTCTACTAAAAATACAAAAACTAGCTGGGCATGGTGGCAGGCACCTGTAATCCCAGCTATTCAAGAGGATGAGGCAGGAGAACTGCTTGAACCCAGGAGGCAGAGGTTGCAGTGAGCCGAGATTGTGCCATTGCACTCCAGCCTGGGCAACAAGAGCAAAACTCCGTCTCAAAAAAAAAAAAAAAAAAAAATTAAAGTTTGCTGTCATTACTCAAATTTTATAATGTAAATATATAATATGAACTATATCAAGAAAATTGTCTTTATAATAGTCTTTATAAATTTCACAAATCAGAAAGTGAAAGAAGTATCAAAAATGTAGGATGTAGTCACATTTTCTTTGTAAATGTTTAAATCAGCTATTCTTACAAAAGCTTCTGTAAAGTTATGTTTGAAAACAAAAAAACTACAAAAACTTACATGTCCAAGTGTTGGCCCTCGTGGCATGATTGTAGCTTTGTTGATAGGCATTGCATCTTTTGTGTAATATGCAATAATGGCATGACCAGATTCATGATATGCTGTGATAGTTTTGTTTTTGTTATCAATTTCCACACTTCTTCTTTCAGGACCTAAGATAAAAATTTAATTAAGTAAATAAAATACTCTACTAGAAAGGTATATTTAAATCAATAAAACACATTCTTGTCTGCAAATCAAACACACTCCACCCTTCCTATCAGCAGGTTGTGCATCCATAGATTCAACCAAGTAAGGATTAAAAGTATGGGGAAGAGGAACAATAAAAAATAATACAAATTTAAAAAAAAACCAGTGTAACAACTATTTACAGAGCATTTATATTGTATTAGTAATCTACAGATGATTTGAAGTATACAGGAGAATTGTATAGGTTATATGCAAATAGTACACAATTTTATAAAAGCCACTTGAGCATCCTTAAATTCTAGTATCTACATGGGTCCTGGAACCAATCCCCACCTCCTCAGTGGATACTGAGGTGTGACTGTATCTGACATGGGATTAGTATTAAAAAACAAAAAACTAATTCTCGGCCAGGCACGGTGGCTCATGCCTGTAATCCCAGCACTTTGGGAGGCCGAAGAGGGTGGATCACCTGAGGTCAGGAGTTCGAAACCAGCCAGACCAACATGATGAAACCCCGTCTCTAATAAAATACAAAAATTAGCTGGGTGTGGTGGAGTGTGCCTGTAGTCCTAGCTACCCAGGAGGCTTGAGACATGAGAACTGCTTGAATCCGGGCGGCAGAGGTTGCAGTGAGCTGAGATGGTGCCACTGCACTCCAGCCTGGGTGACGGAGCAAGACTCTGTCTCAAAAAATAAAATTAAAATTAAAAAAAAACAACAACGAATTCTCCTTAAAGTCATTTCTTTTTTTTTTTAAGACAGAGTCCCGGCCAGGAATGGTGGCTCATGCCTGTAATCCAGCACTTTGGGAAGTCGAGGTGGGTTGGTCACGAGGTCAGGAGTTCGAGACTAGCCTGGCTAACATGGTGAAACCCCATCTCTACTAAAGATACAAAAAATTAGCCAGGAATGGTGGTGCGCACCTGTAATCCCATCTACTCGGGAGCCTGAGGCTCCCTTGAACCTGGGAGGCAGAGGTTGCAGTGAGCTGAGATTGCACCATTGCACTCTAGCCTGGGCATCAGGGTGAGTCTCCATCTCAACAAAAAAAAAAAAAAAAAAAAAAAGATGGAGTCCTTGCTCTTGTCGCCTAGGCTGGAGTGTAATGGCTCGATTTCAGCTCACTGCAACCTCTGCCTCCTGGATTCAAGTGATTCTTCTGCCTCAGCCTCCCGAGTAGCTGAGATTACAGGCACCCGCCACCAGGCCCGGCTAAATTTTGTGCTTTTAGTAGAGAGAGGGTTTCACCATGTTGACCAGGCTGGTCTCAAACTCCTGACCTCATGATCCACCTGCCTTGGCCTCCCAAAGTGCTGGGATTATAGGCATGATCCACTGCACCCAGCTTAAAGTCATTTTTATAATAGCTTACTACAACCTTGAACCCTTGGCCTCAAGTAATTTGTCCATCTTGGCCTCCCAAAGTGCTGAGATTACAGCTGTGAGCCACTGTGCCTAGCTTTAGTAATTTTTCTGTTTTTCTTTTTAAACAGGCTAGAGTTCAGTTGTGTGATCACGGCTCACTGTAGCTTCAACTTCTTGGACTTAAGGAATCCTCCCACCTCAGACTCCTGAGTAGATGGGACCACAGGCACACGCCACACTGCCCAGCTAATTTTTAAAAAATTTGGTAGAGAAAGAGTCTCGCTATGTTGCCCAGCTGATCTTGAGGTCCAACAATTCTGGGCGCAAGCAGTCCTCCTGCCTCAGCCTCCCAAAATGCTGGGATTACAGGTGTGAGCCACCAACGCCCAGCCTATAAATATTTTAAACAGAGTAAAGGTTTTTTAAAATGGGCAGAATTCATTCTAAAACACATACAAACTGTAACAATTTATCTGCAAACCAAAACCGTCAAAACTATCATCTTAATTCTTACATCAAAAGGGAAAACTTAATTCTATTTCTATAAAATAAACTTCCAATTTAACAAGACTATCATAACTTACCTGTTTTTAAGCCAGTTCAAGATTTAAAATCAAAATTAAGCACAGGATAAAGTTAACCATTCTTTTTATCAGCAACGTTGGAAAAGAGGAAATGTATATGTGCCCCATCTCCCCACCACCAATATAACTACATAATTATATAAGCCACTAGTATATATTTGTTTTATAAGAGGCCAAACTGTGGTGTTGTCAAGTATATATTTTCATGTTCCCATCACTTTTTTAACCTTTCCAGTCAGAAAAAAAACTAACTCTTTCTAAGAAAGAGACAAAACTAATAAATGTGGTACACTATCAAATCAGTCTGTAACACTGACAACAGTATTGCCAAGAAAATGTTAGTTTATTGGCATTTTGTTTGACTGTTAAATTGGGAATTTTGTAAAATCATTTATTACAAATCTTAAAAACCCAGACAGTAAAGTTTTAGAGTAAGATTAGATTCAACATGGCTTTAGCTGTTTGAATAGAATATTTGTCACCAAATGAATTATCTAACACAATGAAAAGTAAAAGACAGCAAAAAAAAAAAAATGAAGGAAACCTACCCATTAAAATTTTGTCTTTGGAAAACTCCAGCTCCTTCATGGTAACCATGTCTTTTCCATCAACCGCTGCCTTTAATGCAGCCTGGTTCACAAGATTCTCCAACTCTGCTCCAGAAAAGCCAACGGTACCTCGAGCTATAATTTCTGGATCAATAGCTAATGTAAAAAGAAAACATAACACTAAAAGTTCAAAACAGGTAAAAGAAAGCTCTTCACAAAGAACTCACATTCCTGCCAGGCCGGGTGGCTCATGACTGTAATTCCAACACTTTGGGAGGCTGAGGGAGGTGGATCACCTGAGGTCAGGAGCTCCAGACCAGCCTGGCCAACAGGGTGAAACCCTGTCTCTACTAAAAATAGAAAAATTAGCTGGACATGGTGGCACACACCTGTAATTCCAGCTACTCGGGAGGCTGAGGCAGGAGATTTGCTTGAACCCGGGAGATGGCGGTTGTGCCATTGCACTCCAACCTGAGCAAAAGAGTCAAACCCTGTCTCAAAAAATAAAAAAAAAAAACAAAAACAAAAAACCCTCGCATTCCGAGGGAAAATAGCTAGCCATTATGAGCCATGGTTTAGACATTTTTTTCTCTCAATTTCATCTGGAAATACTTTGGACTAAAAATTGCCTTTACTGTAGGAAACTATAGTTTAATGAATTGATTCAGTATCTCTGAAACTACTGCAGCTTTAATAATTTCATTTATTACTCAATTGGGTAATAAATTCACATGTGTCTTGTTTTATAATTTGCTTTCTTCTCTTTTGGCGCCATATTGAATATACCATGAGCTACTGTTTCTGCAGCTTTTTCTGTTATTTTGCATTTTAAATTCATCTTAAAAATGTGTGTATATATATGTTTATATATATGTATATATAGCTCCTCAAATATTATCTTTCTGAATACTCTAAAAAACCTTTCTTTAGAATCAGAGTTTAAAACAATAAAATCTCCTGGATATACACTAAGGAATGGACTTTTAAACGAACATACTAATGGAAAAACAAAAGATAAAAATGAACTGGCCTTTTAATATTAACACATTTATCATGAAAGAATCACAAACAGGGGGAGTGGTATGTTACCACTTTACAGAAATTATGTTTGTTTTGATAAAATTAGACTTACATTGATCGAACTTTATTTTATTGAGGTACCATTTCAAAATTTCTGTGCGACCTTTTACATCTGGTCTTGGAACTGTAACTTGCATGTCAAAACGACCAGGACGTATTAAGGCACTAAAGGAAGAATGAAAAGGAAAATATAAATTAATAAACTGAATATGCTAAAGCTCAAATTCAACAAGATTGACACCCTAATAACATGAATGGGAACCCAATGGCAGCCAGAGAACAGATGGACTTTTGTACATAAAAATTCAGATAGTTCCCTTTAAAACACGGCTCAAGTAACAGTGTCAATAACCAGAAGGTAGAACAAAGGTTCATTCAGATCCATGTGTGTACCTAGGTAGCCTACCCCTCAGAAACAAAAGCATGCAAATAACTAAGTCCAGGAACAAATAATTCTACAACAAACTATTATGAGAACCACTCATCCAACTCAAGTACTAAGTACAGACTGTTAGACTAGAGTGTTAGGCAGTGACAAACTACTGATTAAATGAAAATATGAATAACTTCTACAATAAAACTTTTTTCATAGTAACTTTAAACCTAGTTACAATACTATAGTAAATTTACTTTAAAAATGCTCTCTATATAAAACTTTTTGTGACATACAACAAAAATATTTTAACAGTTTTATTGAGATGTAATTCATGTAACAGAATTTAAAGTGGATATTTCAGTGGTTTTTAATGTTTTCAGAATTGCACAACCATCACCACAATCTAATTTTAGAATATTCCCATCCCCTCATAAGAAATCCCACATCCAGTGGCAGCCATTCCCCATTCCCCCTAACCTCTGGTAATCGCTAACCTAATTTGTCTCTGTGGATTTGCTTATTCTAGACATTGCATGTAAATGGAATCATACAATGTGATCTTTTGCAATGGACTTCTTTTAGCATGTAACAGTATTTCACAAAAATCTTCTTTTAATACTTACTTATCTAATGCTTCTGGGAAGTTTGTGGCTCCTATTATGATAACTCCTTCATTGGGTTTAAAACTGTATAGGAAAAAAAATAGTATCTTTTCACTAACATTGAAGCACAGCACACATGTAGAAATGCTCTACACAAAACTGGTTTTCTTAAGACTGGGACTCGCTTTGTGGCCTAGGCTGGAGCACACAGGTACAATCATAGCTTACTGCAGCCTCAAATTCCTGGGCTGAAGTGATCCTTCTGCCTCAACCTTTCAAGTAGCTAGAAAAACAGGTGCATGCCACCATATCTGACTAATTTATTTTTATTATTTATTTATTTTTTTAAAATGTCTTCCTAATTTCCAGGTACAAGCCACTGACTTTTTTTTTTGAGACAGAGTCTCACTGTCATCCAGGCCGGAGTGCAATGACACTCATTGCAAACTCCACCTCCCAGGTTCAAGTGATTCTCATGTCTCAGCCTCCCAAGTAGCCAAGTAGCCTGCCACCACACTCAGCAAATTTTTCTATTTTTAGTAGAGATGAGGTTTTACTATGTTGGCCAGGCTGGTCTTGAAATACTGACCTCAGGTGATTCACTCACCTTAGCCACCCAAAGTGCTAGGATTACAGGCTTCAGTCACAGTGCCTGGCAACTATTTTTATTTTTAGTAGAGACAGGGTCTTGCCATGTTGACCAGGCAGGTTTTGAACTCCTGGACTCAAGCAATCCACCCACTTTGGCTTCCAAAAGTCCTGGGATTACAGATGTGAGCCACCATGCCCAGCTTCATTAATCAAACAAGAGCCAAGAAAAGAGACTGATAATAAACCACCAGTCATCTGTGATTACATATCTTCACAATTAACTGGTCTATGTAGGAAAAGATAACCTGATATAAAAAGCTTAGGTGCCTGGTTAATTTTTGAAAAGTTACTTCAAGTATACCAATTTAAATTATTCACTACTGGGCTTCCTATGTGGTTTCAAAATTGACTTTTAAGATACTTCTTTCAAAGCAACATCACCTCTTGCTTTTTATATTATGAACTTTGATGTAAGCTTTAAATTTGCCACAACATTCAAAGTTAGTCATAAATTGTGTAGAAACGAATGTATTTCTTCAAACAGACCACTAGTCTCAGCTTGAATCATTATTTCTATCATAGCATAACAATATATGAAAAAGAATATAAACACCACAAATTAAATTAAGTTGATATTCAACTATCCAATTAGTGATGAAAACAATACAATACTGAGAGAAAAAGCTTGAGTTCTTGCATAAGAGACTACTCTGTTTCCTATATACATCACATTTTTCATATATGAAATGCCTTACAGAAATAATTTGCCTAAGATCAGTTCCACATATATCAAATGCTGGGAGGCATCACCATATTCTAAGACAAAAGAAGACTCAATTACCCATCCATTTCAGCAAGAAGTTGATTTATGGTCTGCCTTGAATATGGATGCATTGGAGATTCAATTCTCTTCCCACCAACAGAATCTAATTCATCGATAAATATAACACAAGGAGCATTCGCTTTTGCTTCTCCTAGGAAAACAAAAAAGATTCAAATAAGCTGAAAGAAGTCAACATTTTTGAACAAAATGAGATAAATATTAAAATCCTATAAAACTGTCAAAAGCCAACAAAATATATTCATTGGAAGACAATACACAAAAGGAGGTCATTTTTTATTGATTTAAGAATAGTACCTTGGAGGAGGGGGAACTATACCAAAGAAAATGATATAAAATAAAAACAATTGGGCAGTCATTCTTCCTAGCTATACAAATATATACAATCAGGTTTGAAGCTAATTACTCCTTAATTCCATACTATAAAATTCATTGATAAAATGAAAACAAATAAACAAACAAACAAAACTAAGAGATTTCTGGTAGCCTGCAACCTCTTCTTGCACTTCCACTAACTCTTCTGATAATTCGTATATTAAGTTACCCAAACCAAAATCCCACAATGGCTATTTTGGCTATCAATCAAAACTAATTAGCATGCAAAGCTGTAGGCCACAAAAAATAGAAATTAAAAAAATGAAGAAAAAAGTAATTAGCAAATAAAGGGTAAGATACACACTTCCCTTAAAATTAACAAAATTTAGCATTGTGTAAAGATATATTAAAACGTACGAAAAAGATTTCTGATACGGCTGGCTCCCACACCCACAAACATCTCATCAAATTCTGATCCAGAAGCATAATAAAAAGGAACATCAGCTTCTCCTGCCACAGCTCGGGCAAGAAGTGTCTTTCCAGTCCCTGGTGGTCCAACTAAAAGAATTCCTAAAAAAAAAAAAAATGAAAACAAGAATGATTTAAAGTATTTTTTTTTAAATCCCTTGATATGAACCTATAAAACAATTCATATAATTTTCAGATTGAGGTCACACCAATAACAAATATTTTGGAACACAGAAAACCGTACTATCTCTGCTAACAGTTCAGAATCTTATCCAAAATTAATCTTCCTGTGTCATATAAATATTGTTTACAAATCAAAAACATGACAAGGAGAAACTTGAGGCAAAAATATGTAAACCCATTTATTACTAAATGAGATAAAACTTCACGTAGAAATAGATTAAAAGACTAAATAGCCGGGTGCAGTGGCTCATGCCTGTAATCCCAGTACTTTGGGAGGCTTAGGTGGGCAGATGACAAGGTCAGGAGATCAAGACCACCCTAGCTAACACAGTGAAATCCCGTCTCTACCAAAAATACAAAAAATTAGCCAGGTGTGGTGGCATGCGCCTGTAGTCCCAGCTACTTGGGAGGCTTAGGCAGGAGAACTGCTTGAACCTCGGAGAGAGAGGTTGCAGTGAGCCGAGATCACACCACTGCACTCCAGCCTGGGCAACAGAGTAAGACTCTGTCTCAAAAAAAAGACTAAACAATTAAATGTAAATGTAATTCATGAATCTTGATTTGATGCTTTTTCATAAAGAACAAAATATTGTAGGGACATTTGGTGAAAATGTTTAAACAAGACTGGAGAGTACATGACATTAAGGAAATGGTATTAATTTTCTTTGTTGGGATAAGATTATTATGTTTATTTAGGACACTGTCCTTATTCTTGGGTGATGTAAAACAAAGTCTTTAGACGTTAAGTAGTTGATGGCTATAGTTTTCTTTCAAATGTTCAGAGTGGGAGGAGGAATATACACATATACATAAAGTAAATATGACAAAATGTTAGTAATTCTTCAGTGTAAGTGGATAGGATATGGATGTTAATGTATTGTTCTTTCAAGGTTTTCCATATGTTTGAAAATTTTCATATCAGAAATATTTTCACATGTTAGAAAAATAGTATTTCCTGATTTATGTGTTTTTATAAATATACATATTACATTAAAAAGCAACAAAACATCTTTACATACATGTTTGCAGCATTTTAACATAAAAAAATTTTAAAGAATGTTCAAGCTCAAAAATAACTTTAAGACTATCCTAGTATTGTCATGTTTTAGTGATATTTAACTCGTTTAAATAATATTAATTTTTGTGGATTACATCTTGGTGTCTGAAGATTTTTCTACAAATTTATACTGCTCGAGTTTTCTACAAATTTAAAATACTCCTTGTGATTAGAAAGAGGAAAAGTGCAACTATTAATAATTCTATAATTTTAAACATTCACTCCGTAATGTGATAGCATTGACTTAATAAGTGTGCCCTAAATTAGCAAAGGTTCCTGCAAATAATTTCATACATTTCTGTATTCTCAGTTGAGATAGGTGGCAGTATAAAAACAAGCATTAAAAAGGAGTGTCATCCTTTAACTCAGCAATTCCATTTCTAGAAATTTATTCTAAGGAAATAATTAAGCATGCAGGCAAAGCCTTGAATTAAGATGATCATCACAGTACTATTTTTAATAGCAAAAAACTGGAAACCATATAAAAATTCAATATAAATAGTTAACTTGTGATACAACCATAAATTAGAAGGATACTATGCAGTCAATAAAAATCATGTTAACCATGAGAAAACTTCAGGCAAAGCTAAACTGAGAACATTCTATAAATAGGCAAGTACTCTTTGCAACTGTAAAAATCATGAAAGATCCTCTCCTCCCCACTCCCTCACAAAAAAGCTAAGGAATTGTTTCATCAGGAAAAAAAAAAAGGTAAAAACCTAAATATTATGTGTGATCCTGGATTGAGTCTTGAACTGGGGAAAAGGGTAGGGATCAGGGCAACACTACAAAGGATACTACTGGAACAAAGGCTGAAATTTGAACATAGACTATAAATTTGATAATGGTTGTGTATGTATGTTAAATGTCCTTTTTTTTTTTTTTTTTTTTTTTGAGACAGAGTTTTGCTCTGTCACCCAGGCTGGAGTGCAGTGGTGCAATCTTGGCTCACTGCAACCTCCATCTCCCAGCTTCAAGCAATTCTCCTGCCTCAGCCTCCAGAGTAGTTGGGATTACAGGTGCCGGCCACCAAGCCTGGCTAATCATTTTTTGTAGTTTTAGTAGAGACGGAGTTTCACCATGTTGGCCAGGCTGGTTGGAACTCCAGCGGCCCTGGTTCGAACTCCTGACCTCAAGCAATCCACTTGCCTCCACCTTCGAAAATACTGGGATTGTAAGTGTGAGCCACTATGCTCAGTTAATGTCCTAATCTTAGTATTATTCTGGAATTATGTAAAAGAATATCCTTATTCTTAGGAAATACACACTTAGGGATGATTATATTTACAATTTACTCTCAAATGTTAAAAATTTATTTGTTACTTTGGGCAGTCAGACGGGGTGGATCACGAGGTCAGAAGTTCAAGAACAGCCTGGCCAAAATGGTGAAACCCCATCTCTACTAAAAATACAAAAATTAGCTGGGCATGGTGGCAGATGCCTGTAATCATAGCTACTCAAGAGGCTGAGGCAGGAGAATTGCTTGAACCTGGGCAGCAGAGGTTGTAGTGAGCCAAGATCCAGCCACTGAACTCCAGCCTGGGCAACAGAATGAGAATCTGTCTCAAAAAATATTTTTTTATTTATTTACAAACAATTTTTATATTTATATATGTAGAAAGAGACAAAGTGGTTTTTGAAATGGAGCTAGATTGAGTGCGCTGGCTCATGCCTGCAGTCCTAGTGCTTTAGGAGGCCAAAGGGAGCAGATTGCTTGAGCCTAGGAGTTCAAGAGCAGCCTGGGCAACATGCAGTACCCTTGGCTCTACAAAAAATACAAAAATTAGTGGGCATGGTGGTGTGTGCCTGTGGTCCCAGCTACTTGGGAGGGTCGCCTGAACTTGAGAGGTTGTGGCTACAGTGAGCCATGACTGTTGCATCGCTACACTCAAGCCTTTCAAGCCTGGGTCTAAAAAAATACAGCTAAATATTTAAAACTTGTGAGTCTAGGTTAAGGGTATGAGGAGCGTTCTATGTTCTATTCTTGTAACTTCAAGTTTGAAATTATATAAAAATTTGCAGTTACAAAAAAAAGGCTGTGGAATTGTATGCTCAGAATGAACATTTGTTTTGTAAAACAGCAATTAAGAATTAGACTTTAATCAGTTAAAATTAAATTAGTAATATATTAAAGGGTATTTTTTGTATGCAAAATCATACTAAAGAAAAGATATCTTACCTTTTGGAAGTTTACCTCCAAGAACAGTAAATTTTTGTGGATTTTTCAAGAATTCAACCACTTCCTGTAATTCTTGTTTAGCTTCCTCCACCTAAAGTGACACAATTTTCCAAATAACTTTAGATAATGGACACATCTGGTTAAATTATCAAGGCTTCCCTTTTGAAAATCATAAATTTAATTTTGATATGGAATTAACCTAGCCTTCTCTGTTTTAGTGAAAGCAGCATACAAAAATGGCCCCTTATAAAACATCCAAAGTATTTTCTCTATTATTTCCAATTATGCAAAGTATCCTTACTATTCCCCCAATACTATTCTGAGCTTTCATTTTCTGTGAGAGAACAAAAGGCAAGTACATGGGGCAGGGTAAAAAAGAAATTATCTAGAGAGGAGCATACTAAAACATGAAACATATCTTCATGCCAAAGAGCATTCTGAAAATGTAAAATTAACGTCATGATTCTCTTATTTCAAGAAAATTTCTTAGACATCTTTCTAGGAAACATTACACTTAAAAAGAGCAAAGTTATTTTTTTTGTTAGACTTGGAATGGTCTTTGAAAGTTATTCTGTTTAAATCATCAAAATTTTACTAAAGTTTTAATCAAGTTAATGTTTAAAAACAAAGCATTTTCTTTTCACAGAGTATTTAAAAAAATAAAAAACAAAGCTTTGTCCACTCCTAGGTCCAGCAGAACTGTGAACATATGTTCACTAAGAGATGTGTACAAGAATATTCACACCAGCTCTATTTTAGCCAAAAACTAGAAATAACCCAAATGCCCACCTAAAGTAGTATAATTGCACAGTGTTGTGGTATTCATATAATGGAATACTATGCAATAAGGATAAATAAACTACAACTCCAAATAACATAGATAAATCTCACAAACATCATGTTGAATAAAAGAAGCATCATACAAAAGAGGGTATTTTATATGCACTACATTTATCTAAAATTCAAAAACAGGCAACATTTATGTATGGTATTAGGAAATTGTCCCTAGGCGGGGGAGTCAGTAACCAGAAGGAGGCATCAGGGAGGTTCTGGGCTTCTGATAACATTCTGTTTCTTGAGCTGGGTACTTATAACACAGACATTTTGTGAAAATATGTAGATTTGTGCACTTTTGTGTTAATTTGCTAAACTTCAATAAAATTATGGTTAAAAAAAAGATTTGGCTGGTTTATTACAAGAGAACTTGAAATATAGTATCCATGTACTAAAAGAAGACTAAAATACATTTGGTTAAAATAATAGATATAATGCCGATTTTAAGCTGTAGGAATAAAGAAGAGATTAAACATAATTTGCTACTCAAATAAATTATATTCTCTCCCCAAATTCTGTAGCAAGAGAATTCCCACTTGAGGAACATAAATCTATCAAGGAAAATAGTTAATGGGATCAAGGTAATGAATCAAGTTATTAAAAGCCCTTATAAATATTTTTAAGGATATTTATGTCTATATATTCAGAAATTCTTGGCAAGGAAATGACATTCCTATAGAAGCTCTTTGAGATTTGGTAAAAATTTGATCACAGGAACTACCTAATGGCAAACCTGTACTGGTAAATGCTACTTAATTACTTTGCTCTATATAAATTTAGGTCTTAAAGCAATTATAAAATTGATTCATTTTAGCATGGAAAACTTTGTATGGATCTACCTTAATTGTGATGTCTACTTTCATTATACTTAGTCATCAGCATGGCTTTAGTTTAGTATTCAGAAATCCGAAATATTAGTATTCAGGCATAGTGGCTCATGTCTACTACCCCAGCACTTTGTAAGGCTGAGATGGGAGGACTGCCTGAGCTCAGGAGTTTGAGACCAGCCTGGACAACAAAGTCAAGAGTCTGTCTGTACCCCCCCCAAAAAAAAAAAAAAAAAAAAAACGGGAAGGGGGAAGGAAGGGAAAAAGAAAGATCAGCTGGGCCCGGTTGCTCATGCCTATAATCCCAGCACTTTGGGAGGGAAAGATGGGTGGATCACTTGAGCTCAGGAGATCAAGATCAGCCTGGGTAACATAGCTAAATCCCGACTCTACAAAAAATACAAAAATTAGCCAGGAGTAGGGGCACAAGCCTGTAGTTCCAGCGACCTGGGAGGCTGAGGCGGGAGGATGGCTTGAGCCTGGGAGGAGGAGGTTGTCGTCAGCTAAGATTGCACCACTGCACTTCCACCTGGGTTACAGAGCCAGACCCTGTCTAAAAATAATAGTACAATAAAATTTAAAAATTAGCCAGGTGTGGTGGTGCATGCCTGTGGTCTCAGCTACAAGGGAGGCTAAGGCAGGAGAATCACCTGAACCCATAAGGTTAAAGCTGCAGTGAGCAATGATCACACCATTGCACTCCAGCCTGGGCAACAGAGTTAGAGACCCTGTCTCAAAAAAAAAAAAAAAAACCCAAAAAAACAAAACAAAAAAATCCCTCTCATTCCAAAAGCAAAAGGGTGGTATATTCAGTAAATAAGTATGTACAGTACAGGCAGAAAATAACAATGCTCTATCTGACCACAGCCTTAATACAGTCTCAATTTAGAAAACGCATGCAGACCTCAAACACAATGAGAAGGGCCCTCCACACTGATGATTGAAGTTTTCCAATAATCACTGTACCAACCTCTTCCTCAATTGTTCCCTTTATACAATTACAACAGAGTTCATAGCCTTTTAAATTGGAAAGGAAAGGAAAGAACTGCTTGGTGTAAAACTATCATAATGATTCCCAATGCCTTACTCCCCAATAGTTGAGGCTGAAAAAACATGGTTATGTATCAACAGAGACACGAGTATGTAAAGAGGAAAAGCAGAAATAATAACATAACCAATCTCTTCAGAGTTAGAAGAGTCCTCAGATTACGTACTTCAAATCCCTCCTGCAGGAAGAATTTCTTCTAAAACATTCCTGAAAGATAATTACCCAGCCACTACAGTTCTCAGAAATCAAATGTAACAGAACAGATGTAATGGCAAAGCACAGAGAAGAGCACAGTGAGAGACTACAGTTCCAGAATTCATATTTGGGAGACATAAAAGAAACAGAAAATAAATAGGAAAAAAACACTCATTTTGACTTGTCCTGATGTAAATTCATGATTCCAAATTTCAAGTGAGCCCAACAGCTTTATTTCCATTTCCATTTATTCTCCTATTCCTAAACAACTTACTTGCTCCATACACCACTCATTCCTCCTCTCCCAACCATATTATCTCTGCTGGTGACCTTGATTCTATCAATTTCCACAACCCCCCACCTACCAGTTTACCAACATTCCAACTTTGTTTTGTATTATGAGATAAATTATCTGTGTTCCTCTGTCAGACAAAATCCAAGAATTGTTTGTAATCCTCTATTCCATCTCATTTCTTTCCACCTCTTACAAACCCTCTCCAGTTAGAATTTGACCCTTTCTAACTTCACTAAAATTGCTCTTTATCAGGTACACCAATGACTTACTGCTAAATCAAATGGTTAGTTCTCAGTTGGCCCATCAACAGCATTTCACGTCGCTGATCACTCCCCTCATCATAGAAATATTTTCTTCCAGGATACTATTCTTATCTAACTCATTGGCAGCACCTTCTCAATCTTTGTTCCTTGGCTTCTCTTCTCTGTCTTGCGAACCTTCAAGTGCTCTATAGCTCAATATTTAGACATCTCTTCTAGTTACACTCACTCCCTTGGTGATTTCATCCAAACATGTGGACTTAACATATATAGGTAAATGTAATCTCCTATTTTTAATTCTAGCTCAGACCTCTCCCATACCTCCAAAGTGGTATATCCAAGTTACTCAACACTTTCATCTGGATCTCTCACACTTAATATAACTAAAACTAAATTTCGAACCTTTGTCCCCCCAATCTGCTCCACTCACAGCCTTTTAAAACCTCAGTAAAGGCAGGGCACAGTGGCTCACGCTTGCAATCCCAGCACTTTGGGAGGCTGAGGCAGGCAGATCACCTGAGGTCAGGAGTTTGAGACCAGCCTGGCTAACATGGTGAAATCCTGTTTCTACTAAAAAGACAAACAGGTGTAGTGGCGCACGCCTGTAATCCCAGCTACTCAGGAGGCTGAGGCAGGAGAAATCACTTGACCCACGAGATAGGGTTGCAACGGGCCGAGATTGCACCATTGTACTCCAGTTTGGGCAACAAGAGTGAAACTCCATCTCAAAAAACGAAACAAACAAAGAAAACCCTCAGTAAATGTCAATTCTATCCTTCTAATTATTGAGACCAAAAATCTTGTGGTCCTTTTTGACTCCACCTGTCTCTTACAGCCTACATTCCAGTAAGAAATTCTATTAGTTCTACTTTCAAAAATGAACAAGTCAGACACCTCAGTACTTCAGAGCCTTTGCTCAATCTGTTCCTTTGGCCAGAAATGTTATTTTCTCAGATAAATGCAGTTTATTCCATCTTCTCCAGATTTTCTCTCAAATGTCACCTTCTTCAACAATCACACCCTGAATACTCCATTTAAAACTACAACCTTTCTCCCAGAACTCCCAATCCTCTTTCTGCTGCTCTACTTTTTCCTCTATACACTTTTATTACCTTTTAACATACTCTGCTATTTTCTTATATGACATATCAGTGTCCAATTCCTGCTTTTAGAATTTAAACTCTATGAAGGCAGAGATTGATTATTCTATCTCAGCAGCTAAAATAGGCCCTAGCACTTAATAATTGACACCACTAAATATTTTTTGACACTATTATTTAACAAACTGACTATAAGTTAGCATTTATACATTCTATATGCTCAAGAAATATAGATTGTCTAATATGTTTTAGGTACCAGAGTTACAAAGATCAATAAGAGGAACAGGTAAAGAAGGACCATTTATTAACTATCTACTTTGTGCCAAGCACATACATCATCTGTCAGGATCTAAAGTAATTTGTTCAAGGTCACATAGCTAGTAAGTATAAAAATGAATTTCAAACGTTAGTCAGCTTGACTCTGAAGTCCACATTCACCCCACTATACCAGGCTGTTCCTTCACAAATTATACTAATCCCTGTCATAAAGCAAGATTTGATCCTTGGCTATTATTATTTATCCTAAAATACTAATGTTTCTATTACTTTTGGATACAATTTTACCTTGTAGATACATTGTATCAAGTATTGACCTTACATAGAGTATCAATTACAGAATGTATGAAGAAGGCAAGGCAATCTTCTTAACTTACGCCTTTAACATGTTCAAAGGTGACATTTTTCATCTGGACAGGATCTACTGCAGAATCAAGCCCTGTTGTTGTCCGGAAGCGGACTAAAGGGAAGAAATGTGTATATTTTATAGATTAATAACATTCCAATCACGTTATTTTTTTAGGTGCAAGAAAGCAAAGCCTAGAAAAATTAAACGTCTAAGAGACCTAACTTCACATATCAAATCACAATGAGGAACAGAAACTAGGTCTTCTAGATTTCTAAACCATCTTCAAAAGTAAGTGATTCACATTAAAAAGACATTATTTTAGCTGCTCTGCCTATGGAGTAGCCATTCTTTTATTCCTTTATTTTCTTAATAAACTTGAAAAAAAATTAAAAAATAAAAAGACATATTTGTACTTTCTAGTTAATAAAATAAAAAATTATTTTCTACTTCTCACTGTAGTATCTAATGATAGAAATCTTAAATCAATGTTTCTCAAACTTTGGTGTGAATATAACGCACTTGAGAAATGTGTTAAAATGCAGGTTCTCAGGCCACAGCATCAAACTATGTTTGAAAATTTGAGAAAGAGCCCAGGAGAATTTGCACTTTTAACAAACACTTTGATTATTCTGATAATAACTGGTCACAGATCTACACTTTGAAATACACTGCCTTAAAGTTAGCAGAAAACACTGACATACATTAATAAACAATTGAGGTTTAACACATTATTATACTTTTCATATAATCTTCTTCCTCCAACAACTGTTACTACTTGCCCTCAAATGATCTATCAGTTGTGACATCATTAAGTACAAGCCAGACAGAAAATGTCTGATAGGACAGTAAAATATTTGAGATCAATTTTGGAGAACTATTACAAGGATTTCTTAAATCTTTCCCACTCAGGTAGAAACTTCCAAATTAGAGTAGTTTATAAATGAGTAAATTGAGCACTTTCTAATTTCCTCAAAAGAAGCCCAAAATACTGTTAAGATAGGCTGAAAAATGAGTTGGCAAAATTCAGGGTAAGAGGAAATGTTCAATAAATCAAGAACACAAAAGTTGGGAGAACACATTTAAAACACTAATAGTTTTAGCCCACTAAAGTATTTTTAAAGAATCTATGCCGAGGCAGGTGGATCACCTGAAGTTGGGAGTTTGAGACCAGACTGACCAACATGGAGAAACCCCGTCTCTACTAAAAATATAAAATCAGTCAGGTGTGTTAGCACATGCCTGTAATCCCAGCTACTCGGGAAGCTGAGGGAGGAGGATGGCTTGAAGCCGGGAGGCTAAGGTTGCAGTGAGCCAAGATTACACCATTGCCCCCCAGCCTGGGAAAGAAGAGCAAAACTCTTGTCTCAAAAAAAAAAAAAAAAATCTGTACATATCCTTAATATTAAAGAGAATACTTTTCACACAGGGTGAAAACTGCATAGTAGTTTAAAAGGTAATTGAAACCACTTAAGTGTGACACTAATACTTCATTTCAGATGAGCAAACTTAAAAAGAAAGGAAACATTTAATGTGATTTTATGAATAAACTGAGTTTATTAGTTTATCTTTGAAATAGAATACCATTTCAGCTTATATTGCTATTATAAAATTCTTTCACATAATTTTAAAATTAATTAATTGATTTATTTTCCTTTCACCCTGTTGACCAGGATAATATTTAATTTTATAATTGGACAGGTACCATTTTCTAAAAATCTGGGAAACTAACCACTACTAGGAATAAAAGCCTAGATTCTAGATCTATAAACATTAATGAGTTCTTTCTTTAAGGATCAGATTAGGCATTAAAAGGAATTATGTATTTAAAGAAATAAGAAACTAACAAGTTAGATAAATTAAAAAAAAGGTTTTACCAGACAAAAATGGGTTTTTTAAAAGTCCATAAATGCCTAATAGCAGCAGAATGAAGAGAATCAGACGTGTTCGCCTTAGGGAATCTAGGAGAGAAAGAAAAAGCCTTATATCAAATGACATTAATGAAATATGACAGCTGAATGAAATGCAAATGTTAGGTTATTGTTGATAATCATATTTCATCAGATGCAAATTTGGAATCTGGCTTTCTTTTTCGCAACTGCTATGATTTCCTGTAAGTAACCTATTATCAAAAACTTCATTAAGGCCGAGCATGGGGGCTCATGCCTGTAATCCCAGCACTTTAAGAGATCAAGGCCAGAGGATCACTTGAGCCCTGGAGTTCAAGACCAGCCTGGACAACATGGCAAGATTCCATCTCTACAAAAATTAGCTGGGCGTGGTGGCACATACCTGTGGTACTAGCTACTCAGTAAGCTGAGGTGAGGGATCACTTCAGCTCAGGAAGTTAAGGCTGCAATGAGCAGTGATTGCACCACTGCCCTCTGGCTCAGGTGATGAAGCAAGACTATGTCTCAAAAAAAAAAAAAACCAAGAAACAAAAACCTTTATTAAGCCATTCACACTTCCTATTCTCCAATTTGTTTCCTCTCTTGAGAAAGGGAAACCATCAGCAGTATCTCCAAATCTACATAGATTAAGTTACAAATATAGTGGAATTTAATCAAAACAAAGATGGATGGTCTTAGAAAAGTTACTTAAAACTTAAATGTAGGACTATGACTTCCTTTCAGTTAGTCTTCTCAAACATGGACTGTTTCAAGTCAACTTACCATTGGTTTTTTGTGTGAGTGCTTGAGCTTTCAGAAAACCTTCTGCAAAACCAGTTTTAAATGCATCTTGGTGAGCTTCAGGTATATTTTTGGTTTTCATGAGTTTGTCCAAACTCTCTACATCTGATCCTCTGTCCCGCAAGAGAAACCCCTGAATACACAGACAACACATTAGTACTGGTTAAGGACACAGTGACCAACAATATTGTGACCACTCAAAAAAATTCACTAAAATTCTACAATTTTTACTGTCAATGTGAAGAAACAGATTAAGACTCAGCAATGAATTAAACAATAACTAGGAAACTAATACTAGATCCTATTCCTGGATCAGTCAATTAATAGTATAAAGAAAGTGGCATTATTCTCTGCTAGAATGCTATACTGAAAACAGATAGGTCACATATTATCTTAGGGTTTGATTGGCTTAATGTTCATATCCCTTTATCTCTGCTAGAGGAAAAATCTCGTTAATTTACTAAATGTCTACTGAGCACCATTCATATACTTGGCTTTATATAAGTTCTGAAGCTGTAAAGATAAATAAACCACTGATCTTAAAGTTTTCAGTCTACTGGAGAAAGATATGTGAATAGCTAAGTTTCTTAAATCATTTTGATATTATGTTAGAAGTATTATATATGGTGGTAAATAAAGGCTACCTCAGAAAGACAGGAAATGCCTTATATAAGAATAGGACATCTAAAACATGGAATAAACCACCATGAACAATCTGGCAGAGGCATGAAACAATAGCCTTCAGTACTCAAAAATTACAAGCAATCTTATATAAGACTTCAATCCCAAGAGAGGAGAAAGGAACTGGAGGGGCATATTGAAAGGTGAGTAGAGAAACATGGCAGGTAGAGGCCAAAAGCATGAAATTCCCAGTGCATAGGGGGAGGTAAGCAATAAAGAAGAGTAACGTAACTAGATTATCATTTTAGAAAGATTACTGGGTGGCAGTCTGGAGGCTGGACTGAACACAGCAAGACTAGAGGCAAGGAGACTAAACAAGTATTCATTAGAGTAATTTAGGCAAGAAATGGTTATAGCCCATCTATGACAGTGGAACAGATTTAAGAAATATTTAGGAGGTTCGATCAACAGGATTTTAGCGATTAATGTATGTGGGAGATGAGGCAAGATAGACAAATGTAGGTTGGTGGCCAGATTTTTAGCTTGGGTGGATGCTGCTCATTAATACAGAGAACACCTAAACAGGTGTACGTTTGTGGGAAAAAATCTAGTTAAGTGGAAAGGCAAGTCTGGAGCCCAGAAGAGTTAGTGGTATAATGATTACACGGGTTACTAATTCCTTATTATTAGTGGAAAGAAGGAAGAAAATCTATCAGCCAACAAAAGAAATCAGATATTTAAGGTCCTTGTTGTTTTCAACAACTTAAAAGTATTTGCTTTTTGGATCATAAAAAGGTCTAATTACCTTCACAAATGATGGCGCTATATTCTGCGTTTCAGCTAATCTCTCAGAAGTGGACTGGAGACGTCGTGTTCTTGATTTCAAAGTTTTAAAACCCCGAGACTGTATGAAAACTAAATAAAACAATACCATTCACTGTCACTTTCAATTGTTATAGGAAAAGAAAAACACCCAAGATTCTAAAGTCTGACCCCTACCTGTATATCCTAGTCTATCTAATTTGCCTGATGCTTCACTATGTTTTTGTTTGTTTCTTCCTTTTTTGTAGAGATGGGGTCTCCCTTTATTGCCCAGGCTGGCCTTGACCTCCTGGGCTCAAGCAATACTTTTCCCTTGGCCTCCCAAAGTGCTGGGATTAAGTGTGAGCACTTAAATCTCCCATGCCCAGCCTACATTTTTTTCTAACATCCTTTATTCAAAAGGATCTGTATTTTTATGCTGATAGGTGATAAAAGTAAATCGAGAAGTCAAAAGGTTACACAATATAATTTTTAAAACTGAGTGTCAACTCTAATAAACTGTGATTTTTTTTTTCAAAAAAAAAAAAAAAAAGAAAAGGAAAAAAAAAAGGCCAGGTTCAGTGGCTTATGCCTGTAATCCCAGCACTTTCAGAGGCTGAGGCGGGTGGATCCCAAGGTCAAGAGAGCTAAACAATCCTGGCCAACATGGTAAAACCCCATCTCTACTAAAAATACAAAAATTAGCTGGACGTGGTGGCGGGTGCCTGTAGTTTCAGCTACTTGGGAAGCTGAGGGAGGAGAAAAGCTGCAACCTGGGAGGTGGAGGTTGCAGTGAGCCAAGATTGAGCCACTGAACTCCGGCCTGGCAACAGACACCGTCTCAAAAAAACAAACAAACAAAAACAAAAAACAAAACTTCAGCTAAGTAATTAAAATAGATTAAATCTACACAACTGATTTTTACATTTTTTGGCAATTACATAATTTTTTTTAAAAAAAGGTAAGTGTATCAAATTAGTGTTTTTTAATTCCTCAAGCCCCAATCTCACTTCCCAAAAGTATAATCTGTTAACAATTCTGACTACCCTTCTATGCATGTACATACATGCTCTTTCTATAAAAACTACTCTAGAAATAGTACCAAATTTTTTTGCAATTTTCGTTTTTCTTGTATTTCTTTTTTTGAGACAGAGTTTTACTCTTGTTGCCTAACAACAAGATGTATGTTGTGTATTTCTTGTCAGGATAAAACATTTACTGGGTTTTGGAGAAACTGTAAATAAAACCTACTGCTAGAATACAAGAAAGCTATTGATTTTTATGCATTTATCTGGTATTGACAATGCAATGAACTCTTTACTTGGAACAGCCTTGTGAATGATTTTCTTGAATTTTCTGGTAAACAATCATGTTACCTTTATAATTTTAATTATAATTACAATTTTATCACTTCCTTTAATTTATATGTGGCTCATTTCATTTTCTTTTAAATTATCTTGTTCAGAATCTCCAAATTAATGCTGAAAAAAACCAGAATACTACATGTTTCTCAAATTAACAGAAACATAATAGATGTTTTAAGAAACTGTTAAAGTTTCCTTCCATTTCCAGCTTTCTAAGAGTTTTCAGAAAGCACAGCAAATAAAATATATCATGTCTTTTTATCATACATTGCAATAATGATGTTTTTTTCTAATCAATTAATAACAATAAACTGATGGATTTACTAATAATGTTGAATTACTTCTGCATTCCTTAATCATGATATAATATTTTTAGCACATTTCTAGACTTGCTTTCTTCAGATTTTATTTAGGATTTCTGTTGTTAAGTGAAACTGATCTATTTTGTTCCTCTGTCATGCTTGTGTGTGTGTATATACATATATATATACACACACACACATACATATATACACATATATGCATGAACATATTTATACATATATGCATAAATATGTTCATGCATATATGCATATATGTATAAACATACATGTATTTTTTAAGACAGGGTCTTGAAACAAGTGTAGATAAGTTCCCTGGAGTTTTATTGTGGTGCTATCACACTCAAAATTCAGCTTCTATATATTTTCCAGATTAAAAATTATACAGAAATACCCAAACTAATCAATTCCAAATACTCTTTAAGTCCTGTGAACTGCAAATGAATGTTTATAATCATTAATATCATTAAAAAAAACAAATCAGACTACAGTAAATAAATCTATTATTTTTTCCAAAATAGCTCTGGTTGTTGCTTCATACCTGGCCAGTACTGAAGATCTGAACAAATGCTTTGAAGAGCTCTTGAATGATGTCCATACAAGCAAGAGGAACGTAAGGTACTAAAGATATCTAAGTTACCTGGAGGAAAATTGCAAAAAGTAAATTTTATAATTTCCAAACCAAAAAATCCTATGAAATATAATTCTATCAAATATTAGGGAAATCACAATATGAGTTTCAACTTTTATTTATCCATGATATGACTGCTTTTATGAAAATATCTAAAGCATTGCTAATTTAACCACTTTACATCTCATGGTTCTTCAGTTTCCTAGCTATCACTTGTTGGTTAGATTATCTTTTTTATCTGGCATACAAATATAGCTGCTAATTAAACTAAATTCCAATTAACAGTGATATAAGATGTACTGTGTTTAGGCTAAAATTACTTTTAGTTAATATAAAGAGATAAAGAATTGCTATTTCTTAGAGACTATTTCAAAAGTGGTACAATAAAACACTGTAAATCATAGCTACTGTATCTTTCCCTCTTAAAGCTTCCCTAGTCACTGGATATAAAGAAAGGTCAAGTCATGACTACTTCACTGATCCTTCCTAACTCCTCTTCTTGACTATGGTGTTTCATCCTATTTTACATCCAAGATCCTAGGGAAAAGGTCATCAGCAGCAACAACAGAAACAAACAGGGGTTATCATCTATTTGTGTGTCCCAGTTAGAATTCAGGGACTCTTCAAAGTACCCTTAGCATCCAGTAAAACATCCTTTCCTAATACCTCTGCCTGACTAAATAAATCTAGCAAGCAGCTGGTGTTATGAGGAACAATCTTAAGAGTAAATGTAAATACGTAGACTAGAAGAGCAGTAGGAGTAGGAATAATAACATAATAACAATAAGAATTGTATTCTACTGAACACTTACTAAGGGCCAAGTATTTTAGAAGGCAAATTAGACAGAGGCAAATTTTTAGTCTAAGCCCTCAAACTCAAAACCATTTCATTTTTCCTCACACTATGTCCTTACATTGAAATAAAGGCAAAGAAAAGAGTAAAGAATTAGTTAATGAATTAAGTTTATACAAACTACAGCTTCAAATCAAACCTTCACTGTAAACTATCCAAACCTGCTATTTTGTTCCTGGACTTTTATGGCCTGTTTAAGTGCCAATCAAAGAAAAACTCACAAAGTTGACATCCTTTTTCAACAGACTAGTATGAACCCACTTATTATAATACCATACTGTTATGAGATTCAAATAAAAAAATATGTAGACATTCCATAAAATGGATAGTGACTTCTTTTTATCAATGTATTCTCAGAGATTAAGTATGTTTCCTGGAATTAAATAAATGTGTGTCACCTAAAATTAAAACAAACACCACCCCTCATTCTTCTAAATGCAATGTGGTATGCTCAATTGGATCCTGGGAAAGAAAAAGGACACCTGCAGAAAAACAGTGATTTGGTAAAGAAAAATTCTGTTGAAATTCAAACAGTCTGTAGTTTAGTTAAAAATACTGTGCCAGGCAGGGCGTGGTGGCTTACACCTGTAATCCCAGAACTTTGGGAGGCTGAGGCAGGCAGACCACAAGGTCAGGAGTTTGAGACCAGCCTGACCAACATGGTGAAACCCTATCTCTACCAGGAATATAAAAATTAGCCAGGCGTGGTGACTACTCAGGAGGTCGAGACAGGAGAATCGCTTGAACCTGGAAGGCAGAGGTTGCAGTGAGCCAAGATAATGCCACTGCATTCCAGCATGGGTGACAGTGAGACTCCGTCTCAAAAAAAAAAATTGTATCAAAGTTAATTTCCTAGTTTTGACAAATGTCCCATGGTTATATAAGATGTCAAAATGAGGGGAAGCAAAATTCTGTACTATCTTTGCAACTTTCCTGTAAATCTAATACTATACCAATATGAAAAATTGCAAAAATAAAAAACACCCAAAAAACTCATGAAGGAACCCAGCCCATAGTAGATGTTAATAAATGGTATCTATAATTATTAACAGTGCTAAAATATTTAATTAGAACAAAAAATACATTAACATACCATATTTATTTTCAAAGAAGGATTGTGCAGAGACATGGGATGTATGCCAATGAGAAGAAATGCTTTTGCCTTTACAAAATCCAGGAAGTAGATTTTCTACTAGCTGATCAATCTGTCCAATTTTTAGTTCAGATAATCCAAGGTCCTTTAAGTTAAGTGAAGGCTGTAAAAGATTGGGTCAACCAAGTATGCATTAACATGATCAAGATATTTAACCTAAGGAGTACATATTAGCAGTTAAAACAATTGGATTTTAAAAGTCTAACAAATATATTTCCTTTAATATTTAAAAATAAATTGATGCAAATATTTTTAAAGTTCGTTTTACTGAGGTCAGTCAAACGAGGTTTGACATAGGTTAAAAAATTATATTCCCAATGGTATCCTTAAACAAAGAGATGACATTTCAGTATGAATGAGAAAAAAAAATTTTTCTAATCAGACCCAAACCACTAAGCTAAGCATTATGGTTCACAGAATCAAGTGAAATGGATGATATTTTTTCCTTCTCTCCATACAAGCGTACTCTGATCAAGAGCTAGTCTATCAACCAACAGTCAAGCATCTATAATGACAAGAGTGTAAGAGTAACTGCCTGCAGGGTTACAAAGTATGTTATATAAGGTCGGGGGATTTTCCCCAACAGTGTAGAACTGATTGGAGGATAATAGTAAGGTTCTTGAATTGGGGAAATTCCATTCAAATTATAATTTTCATCAGTCCATGGAGCTTTTAAGCTTCCTCCAAGTCCCTAAGTGGCCATAGACAAAAGCCCACTTGACAAGGAAATACTATTCTTGGTTACCATGGGACAGCTCACTCCTCTGGTCTCACTGCTGAGATCTTTCCTTGAACTCATAGGTTCTAAGGTTACCAATATCTTCTAATGAGGAAAAAAATTAAAGTCAAACTTGTGTGAAAATCAGGCAAAGAAAGTCTAAAAATCACAAAAATGTGTGAACACATACCCACCTTTAAACAGCAAGATAGGGATTATTCTCTTGTCTGTATGAGCCAAAAGTAAGGCACTTAAAGGCAAGTAACAATTACATGTTACTCAAACCCAAAACAGCTAAGGTGGGAGGATTGTTTGAGAACAGGAGTTTGAGACCAGCCTAGGGAACATGGTAAAACATCATCTCCACAAAAAATTTGAAAATTCACTGGGCATGGTGGTATGCGCCCACAGTATGAGCTACTTGGGAAAAATGTTTGAGCCCAGGAGTTGGAGGTTGCAGTGAGCTATGATAGTGCCACTGCACTTCAGTCTGGGCTACAGAGGAGAGACCCTGGCTCTAAAAACAAAAATGTTTTAAAAAGAGGCATGGACATGGATTACATAACTCTGGAGTGATGTCTAAGAATATGGTACATGTTTTTTACTAGCTATAACTTGTATTCCTAGAATTCATTTTCTCAATACTAAAGTTGACTATAAAAAAATACACCTTATTTCACATAGTAAGGATCAAAGGCAGAGATCATGCCTTACTCATCTACATATCCTAGCATATATCATGTTGGGCACACAGTAAAAGACAGTTAAAGGCATGATGAAATAAAATACTTAGAACTACTTTTTAAGCTATTAAAAATGATGGATGAAGAATACTTAGGGAAGGGGTCGAATAAAAAGCCATCCAAGGGTGTGGAATATCTCAAAAAGTTCAGGGATAGAAAAAACTAGAGATAGGTTTGGGCAAACTGTGAAGAGCCATGTTTGAATTTAATTCTCTAAATATGATTAGTTTTCACTTATGGAAGAAAATAGAGGACTAAAGAAGATGGACTGGACTAGCATGCTGGCTCATGCCTATAATCCTAACACTTCAGGAGGCTGAGGTGAAAGGACTGCTTCAGGCCAGGAGATCAAGATCAGCCTGGTCAAGAAAGCAAGACCCTGTCTCTACAAAAACTTTAAAAATGATAAACAAAGAAGCTAGACTGGATGAGAAAGAAAGCTGATGGAACAAGTGAAAGATGGCAAGAATCTGAACTAAGCGTGACTAAGGATAGACAAAACAAATCATAGACAATAGGCATCTGAAGAAACTCGCAGGATATAGGGATTGAGAGAGAGAAGGGTTTTGGACAAATGTGCCAGTTTTCAGTTGGTTGTGTCCTAGCTCTTCTTCATCCTTTTTTCTGGTTCCATGACCATGGATCTGTACCTTTTGAATATTTTTCCTTTGCCAACTGAAACAGTGTTAAGCTTTGTCAGTAAGTCACTGAAGATACAGTGTAGGAAGAGAGGTTTTGATTCCTGGTCCTGGTATGCTCATTCAGTATGGAATGCACTGGTGTGATCTCAGCTCACTGCAACCTCTGCCTCCTGGGTTCAAACAATTCTCATGCCTCAGCCTCCGAGTAGCTGGAATTAAAGGCAAGCCCCACCAACACCTGGCTAATTTTTTGTATTTTTAGTAAGGATGGAGGTTTCACTATGTTGGCCATGCTGGTCTTGGACTCCTGATCTCAAATGATAATTCCAAGACTATCATAGGTGCCTATAACACCCATGGTTTCTAGAGTATCTGGTTCCTGTCAAAATTGTAGTTTCACCAAACCCCGGCTCCTGGAGTGCACAATGGCCCGCAGGACCTAGCAGTTTCCCCTGGCACCACTCGTATAACAGCTTCTCTAGTAGGGCACATCCCCAGGAACAGCTTTCCCCGGTATCCTACAGGGTAAACTTCCCAGATTTCCAGCAAGTTCCACTGGCATGACACCACAGCAACATCTCTACCGTTCAGTGGGCCAAGACCATGCCTTCGACAACAAGGTCAGGATCTCAGCCTGGGGGTGGAAAACTCTTCCTGACTCTATCTCAGCCCTAGAAGTATTAGCTCCTCCCTAAATCTGATGGTCCTTTTTAATTTTTTTAAGTTTTCTTTACTTCCTAAATCCCTAGCTATTCCAATCTTCTGTAAAAACATTTTTTTAGATTAAACCAAAAAATGACATTTTATTTATATATATGACAGAGTATCACTCTGTTGCCCAGGCTGGAGTGCAGTGGCACGATCTTGGCTCACAGCAACCTCTGCCTCCTGGGCTTAAGCAATTCTCCTGTCTCAGCCTCCTGAGTAGCTGGGACTACAGGCACCTGCCACCACACCTGGCTAATTTTTTATTTTTAGTAAGATGGAGTTTCACCACATTGGTTAGGCTAGTCTTGAACTCCTGACCTCAAGAGATCCACCTGTCTCTGCCTTCCAAAGTGCTGGGATTATAGGCATGAGGCACTGTGCCCATCAGACATTAAATTTTTATACTAAACTTTTCCTGTTCAAATGATTATGTGGTTTCTCTTTTCTGGTTGAACTCAGAGTGATAAAGAAGAACTAAAGCCGCTGTAAGACCAATAACTCAGCTGTGGGCATATTAAATTGGAAGTCCCTGGAGCCTATCAGAGGAAAATGTCTAGATAAATTATTCAAAACTTTAAAGTAACTTTACAGTTGAAGATGTATTTGGGAGTTATACAGAGAAATGTTAACTGAAAATATGCAAGTGGTGGCCAGGCACGGTGGCTCACACCTGTAATTCCAGCACTTTGGGAAGCTGAGGCGGGTGGATCACCTGAGGTCAGAAGTTTGAGAACAGCCTGGCCAACATGGTGAAACCCCATCTCTACTAAAAATACAAAAAAATTAGCCAGGCATGGTGGAGGGCACCTATAATCCCAGCTACTTGGGAGACCAAGGCAGGAGAATCACTTGAACCTGGGAGGCGGAGGTTGCAGTGAGCCAAGATCGTACCACTGCACTCCACCTGGGCAACAAGAGTGAAACTCCATCTCAAAAAAAAAAAAAAAGAAAAAGAAAATATGCAAGTGGGAATATAATCTGGGAGAAAGTAAAGAATGAAAATTAGGAGGGGCATGGTGGCTCATGCCTGTAATCCCACGACTTTGGGAGGCCAAGACTGGCGGATCATTTGAGGTCAGGAGTCCGAGACCAGCCTGGCCAACATGGTGAAACCTCCATCTCTACTAAAAACACAAAAAATTAGCCAGGTTTGGTGGGGCATGCCTGTAATTCCAGCTACTTGGGAGGCTGAGGCATGAGAATTGTTTGAACTCAGGAGGCAGAGGTTGCAGTGAGCTGAGATCACGCCACGGCATTCTAGCCTGGGCAACTATCTCAAACAAACAAACAAACAAACAAACAAACAAACAAGCAAATCCATCATCAAAGTAGTATCACTCAATTTAAGGGATTTTTTGCATAAGGGAATTTTTTGCATAAGGGATTTTTTGCATAAGGGAATTTGCAAAGTAAGAAAGGTCAAATGCAAATGATAAGTTGAGAGATACAGCGTTTGAGAGACACAGGGGTTTTTTTTTTTTTTTATAAAAGGCCTGTATTTAACACTAAGGAAATCAGCACTAACTTCAGCTAAACAAGTCTGAAAAACAGAAAAGTAGAAGCCAAATTTTAATAGAATGCAGTGTGAATACACATACAGAAAATGTATGGCATGACAAATTCATAAGACTACTAAATGAGCAAAGCAGAATCTAAATCCACATGTGCAGCAGTATCCAACTATTATAAAATATAAAAAGTTTAGGAGAAAAAGATATATGAAATATAAGTACAAAATGTTAACAGACTTATCTCTGGAAAAGAATATCATTCAAAAGGTGAATTCTGTTTCTTCTACCAACACTAATACTTTCCAAAATTTGTAAAACAAACGTAATTTTGCTGCATGTACCAATTTTGATACTGATAATATTTTCAGCTGTAAGGCTCTCTTGGCCTATAATTTTGATGAACAGTATCAGTAGTAGAAAGACAATGGACTGTGTACAGAAAAAGGCAGTAAGAGCTAGGCAAATAGTACAAAAGGAAGCATAAGATGACAAAGACAAACTTCCCATCTAATTAAACTTTTATCCCAAGACTGACTCTACAACCCCTACAAAAGCAAGCTCTTTTCAACTCCTCTTCTACTGTCCTTTACTATTAGCTCCTGATATCAGAACTAAGAACATAATCTATTTATGAGTTGAAGAGGCTTTGGAAACTTAATGACAGATTATACCATCTTTTCCATGAAAAATGTATCCTGAGCTTGTAAGCAACTATCTTATTACTGAGCCTTGTAAATACAGTTCTTAGGGTCATAATTTTCAATATCCTAGGAAACGATGATTTTATAATTACACGAATACTGAAAGTACAGTGTCCCAGCTTATATATTTCACTTTCCAGTACCTATATTTTGATTGTTCAATTATACTGAAAGCTCTTATAAGGCAGTAGATGATAACTTCTTACTCTTTTATCTTCCTTGAAACTTGGGAGGTAATTATGGTGAGTTACTGGTGGATTCATAGCTACTGCTAAAGAACACAAGAGAGTATCTGACTGGTATCGCACAATCTAGGAGGTACTAATACCAAGTATGATGCCAAATGAAAATTTAAAAAAAAATAAATGTCTAAATATCTTTTCAATATCTGTAACAAAAGCCAGAAATATTTTCAATTACAAAGAAGATTAAGCTGAAGGCAGAAATCACTGCTACAAGTGCCTAAAGAAAGATACTTCAGTCAACATGACTAATAGTACAGTTGACACTTGAACAACACAGACTAGAGCTGCACAGATCAATACATGGACTTTCTTTCGTCTCTGCCACCAGAGACAGCAAGACCAACCCCTCCTCTTCCTTCTTGGCCCACTCAACTTGAAGATAATGAAGATCTTTATGATGGTCCCCTTCTACTTAATAAAAGATAAATATATTTTCTCTTCCTTATGATTTTCTTAATAACTCTTTCTTTTGGCCAGGTGCAGTGGCTCACGCTTGTAATCCCAGCACTTTGGGAGGCCAAGGCAGGCGGATCACGAGGTCAAGAGATCAAGACCACCCTAGCCAACATGATGAAACCCTGTCTCTACTAAAAATGCAAAAATTGGCTGGGCATGGTGCCTGTGATCCTAGCTACTTGGGAGGCTGAGGCAGGAGAATCACTTGAACCTGGGAGGTGGAGGTTGCAGTGAGCTAAGATGGTGCCACTGCACTCCAGCCTGGGTGACAGAGCGAGACTCCATCTCAAAAACAAAAAAACATTTTCTTTTCTCTATCTTACTTTATTGTAAGAATACTGTACATATTGTCTTCATGATACTAAAAAAAAGAATATAGTACATAATACATAAAATATACAAAATATATGATAATGGACTCTTTTTATCAGCAAGGCTTCCCAGTCAATAGTAGGGTATTAGTAGTTAGGTTTCTCAGGGAGGGTCAACATCCTTAATCCCTCATTTGTTCAAGGGTCAACTGTATATCAAAAAGGCTTTTTCACACAACCAGGATAAATACTTACCTCACTGCTGGGAGCCTCATGCTCAGGAACCACATCTCTATGCTGGTTTTGAGAAACTGACACTCCACTGACAGAAGAGTTTTTTGGTGAATGGAAGGCATTGATGAGATGACTCAGAGGAATTGTAACCTAGAAAAAGATACAAGTTAAAAATTAAGTAGTTTTTTTTTTTAATAAACAGAACAATCTTTTTCTTGTCAGGATTTGTTAAGTGTTAAACACACACTATGTATCAACCCTGTATACTAAAAACTGTAAGTACTCAGATTTACTGCTGATGAGAAGAAATTGATATATTCTTTTAGTATGTTATTCTGGACATATAAATCAAAAGTATCAAAAATACATACATTTCTTCTTTCCAGCAATCCATCTTCTAGGAATTTATTCTAAGGAAATAATCTGACAAGTGCTTGCACATGCATAGAGAACAACTCTCATTAAAACATTTTTAAAATATAAAAAGATGAAAACATCCAGCATTAGAGGAGCAGAAAAATAAAAGATACCACTGGTCAGGCACAGTGGCTCACACTTGTAATCCCAGCACTTTGGGAAGCCGAGGTGGCTTGAGGTCAGGAGTTCAAGACCAGCCTATCCTACACAGTGTAACCCCGTCTCCACGAAAAGTATGAATAGCCAGGCTTGGTGGTGGGCACCTGTAATGCCAGCTACTTGGGAGGCTGAGGCAGGAGAATCACTTGAACCTGGGAGGCGGAGGTTGTGTTGAGCCAAGATTGCACCATTGCACTCCAGGAGTGAAAACTCCATCTCAAAAAAAAAAAAGTAAGTATATATCCAGAATGCTATACTTCTTAACTACCCTAATGTCACCATGATATGCTAATTCACCATGATCGATATGTGATTGTTTGCAATAGTTTCCTAAATACTCTCCCTGCTCTGCTCTTATCCAGCTGCAGTGTATTCCCAAAAGAGAATAAAAGTGATCGTATTAAAATCGAAGTTAGTTCACATCACTTCTCTGCTCAAACCTCTCCGATGGTTTCGGTTCTCCAGTAAGAGTAAATGCCAAAGAGAGCCCTAACAACGTGACCTATAATGCCTTCCATGGTTTGTCTCTTCATTACCTCTCTGAATTTATCTACTATGCTCCCTTTCCTTCTCTCTGCTCCAATCCAACTGGCCTCCTTGCTGTTCCTGAAAACTCATGAATAATCACACACTGTTTAGCATACAATCAAGAAATAACTGTAAATATCCTTTGTGGAGCAGCCCCAGCAGCTGCTCTGCCTATGGAGTAGCCATTCTTTACTCCTTTACTTTCTTGATAAACTTGCTTTCACTTTATAAACTCTCTTGAATTCTTGTTCAAGATCCAAGAACTCTCTCTTGGGGTCTGGATCGGGCCCACTTTCGGTAAAAATTCCAATGTTTATCTCCTCCAAAACTCAAGTTTGAGTTGAGAAGAATGGCAAATTTAGTTGCCACTGTAATCCTGTTAAGAGGTGGGACCTTTAAGAGGCATTTAGTTCAGGAGAGCTCTGCCTTCATCAATGGACTAATGCCATTGTTGTGGGGCACAGATCATTTAATAGATGAAGACAAGAAAAAAAATAGATGAAGACAAATAGATTTAGAATCTGATTCAAAATTTCAGACTTCTCATCCCATGGATAGACATGGATACACAAATTTGTGACATATTAATGAATAAAGCAGACTGTAAAACCTTAAGTATGCATACCTGTGCTTGTCTGCTGAAAAAAAAGTGTGAAAAAAATTATTCTAAGATATACATCCCTGAGTAATGAGATTATGGGTGATTTATATTTTCAGCATTTTTAGCAAAAAACATGGATTTGTTTTAAGGCTACTCAAGGGATGCAATGTATCATTTTTAAAGTCAGAAAGAAACAGTAAGTTCCTTACTCACAGCCTGGGGGCAGTAAAAAGAAAAAAAAATAAACAGTAACTTCTTTTGAAACTTTAAAAATAATCGAATCATTTCAAGATACAGATTTTCTGCCTATTTATTTGAAAAGGTTTATTTGAATTACTTTTATCTTTTTTCATTCACAAAAGGATTTAGGATTGAGCTCTTCTCAACAAAAATGTTTGTTGGGCCGGAGAGGTGGCTCACGCCTGTAATCCCAGGACTTTGGGAGGCTTAGGAGGGCAGATCACTTGAGGTCAAGAGTTCAAGACCAGCCTGGCCAACATGGTGAAGCTCTGTCCCTACTAAAAATACAAAAATTAGCTGGGCGTGCTGGCACATGCCTGTAATCGTGCTACTCCAGAGGCTGAGGCAGGAGAATTGCTAGAACCCAGGAGGTGAAGGCTGCAGTGAGCCGAGATCACACCATTGCACTCCAGCCTGGGCGACAGACCAAGACTCCACCTCAAAAAAAGAAAAAGTTCATTTTCTGTGTCTTCCTTTTACCATTTAATTTCAAGTGTATTCAACCAATTGATCAACCAGGAATTCCAAATGTGTTGACCATCTTTCAAAGCAAGAAATGCCTGAATTCCCACCATATCTGAGCCCTGTTAAGACTGCCTATAGTAACTAAAAATGCTTATCATCTCTACCAACATCACATACTACTAACTCTCCATCCAGTTGATGGGAAATTGTCCTAAAATCAGGCCTCTTAATGTGAACTAAAGAAAAGAGTTTAGTTTCAAAAACTTTAACAGGATATTCAATAGGCCATGTCAGACTTCTTTATCAAACAATTGCTAGGACTTCTCCAGACACTGTCATCTTGGTAAACAACACTTTCAATGCATCCATCTGCTCAAACCCAGAAACACCTCTCTCCATCATCCCTCATATCTGATCCCTCATGCAATTCCACTTTCTTCAAAATATATTTCATGCTCTTCTTTCCATTGCAACCGCCTTAATGGGGGGGTATCTTCAACTGATAACACTTCCATTCTTGCCCTCTCCTATTCTCCATACAGCAAAAAGCCAGTCTTTTAAAAATGAAAATCTAATGTTTTAAAACTTTCAATGGTTCCCACCACCACTGAAAATGAAACCAGCCGTAACATATCCTTAACTCCCTGTATGATCTGCCTCAAGTCTTTTCTCCAACCTCTTTTGTTTAAATAGCCACACTAGCCTTATGCCTGCGATACCTGTTCACTCTTCGCCTGGCTAAGTCCTACTCATATTTACTTCTTATCAATATTAAGAGAAGATTCCACATTTGCTTTGCTCACCCGGTACGTAACTGATGCCCAAAAAACAAGCAACTGCTTCAATTTATTAGCCAGTACTAGCATTAAAAAATTAAAAATTCTCAAAATGAGGGGGAGTAAAAGTTACACAAAGAAACACAATCATATGTTTAAACCGAGAGAGTTCATTTTCTTAAAAATAATTTTTAAACAATCTCAATGTTTTAAAAACTACTTCTTTGCAAACTGTAAGAACTCTCAAAAAAAAAAAAAAAAAAAAAAAAAAAAAAAAAAAAAAAAAAAAAAAAAAAAAAAAAAAAAAAAAAAAAAAAAAAAAAAAAAAAAAAAAAAAAAAAAAAAAAAAGTCTATCACAGGCCGGGAGTGGTGTGGTGGCTCATGTCTGTAATCCAAGCACTTTGGAGGCCGAGGCGGGCGGATCACTTGAGGTCGAGAGTTCAAGACCAGCCTGACCAACATGGTGAAACCCCATCTTAAAAAAAAAAGTAAAAAAAAAAAATTCTATCACAATGTTACCATCAAAAAAAGAGACTGTAATGAAGCAAGAATAAAACATTGTCACAAGTGATTATTCACAAAAGCTGTAATGAAAACCTTTGAAATCATTTTTCTCTTCACTACCTTTTGTTTTACAAAACAATAAGGATGAGGCTCGGAAATACGTACATTAGTTATTTCAGTAAAAAGAGCAAAAAAATGCATAACTTGCCATTCAAATCATTATACTATGTTTGGGTTAAATTTAAATTCCATTTAAAAGGAAAGAAAGAGCAGGGGATCGGGGTTGTGAACACTAAAGCCAGTGGAAAACCAGAAGAGAACATTAGCCGCTCCCTTTACACATACGGTGGAGACATTTCCCCAGTCCCCACCCCCGAACGCCGGACACTGAACAAAGCAGGACGGATTCTCTAGCAAAAATTCCACTCAATCAGTTCGATAAGCCAGTGTCTTTCTCTCTCCATCACGCTCACAACCCTCCTCTGCCCCCAACAGCTTCATCTTCAGCCCTGAAGTCTCGGGCCCACTCTCAGTGTTGTCCGCTGATCCACTCCACAATCATGGGACTAGCGATGAGTTAATCGCTTCATTCCTAGAGTCCCTTTAGAGAAACCGCTCCCACGAACGAAATATGAAAACACCTGAGGGCAGGTCGGAAGGAAAAAAAAAAAAAACTGAAAGCCGGGCTCACCTGGGGTTGCACCGTGCTCGACAAGGAAAACATCTCCCGCGGGCCCTCAGCGACCTCACCCGCCTGCCGAAACTGCCCCTCTGTTCCTGGCCCGGCGGGGAGGCGCTGAGCCCTTCTTTTTTTTCCGTTTTCTCCCCCTCGTTGCCCCTCACTCCTCCCAGAAACGGAAAATGGCCTCCCCTTCCTACAGCTACTGCAACGACAGACAACCCGCCCCGGAAGACGAGGCAGTAACGCAACAGTACTTCCGGGGCAAGTGGGGGCCCTCCCCGACGAGTGCCTACGCGTTCTTGGCAGCCCCAATGTAGTTGATATTTACAAGGAACATTACTTGTAAACATATTTACAAGTCCCGAAAGGTCTTTAGCTGTTTTTGTTTGTTTGTTTAGACAGAGTCTCGCTTTGCCGCCAGGCGCCAGGCTAGAGTGCAGTGGCGCGATCTCGGCTCACTGCAACCTCCGCCTCCCGGGTTCAAGCAATTCTCCTGCCTCGACTTCCCAAGTAGCTGGGACTACAGGCGCCCGCCACCACGCCCGGCTAATTTCCTCTTCAGACTTTCTATAGTTTCCTTATGAAATCTTCTGACTAGGTCTTGAGCAATAAGGTCTTTTGCTACAATTTAGTGCTCTTTCCCTCACACTAAATCGAAAATTCTCCAGGTTGGTTCTGATCTGTTTCAGTCAAGCAAATTACATCCTGGGAAAACGTCAGATGACAGGAGCGGCCACCCGCTTCCTGCCCATCCAGTTCCTCCACATTCTGTGCCTTCACTAGTTTCCAGACCTTATCCCTGGCCGTCGCTATACTAGAGTCCGAACTGGTTTCTACACCTCTAGCGGGTGAGAGGTCGTGTCTGGGAGAAGGACAGCTTCCCACCAGCCTCGCTAGGAGGCCGGGAGAAATCTCTTCAAATCCTGCGATTTAGAGTCCAGTCCCAGTCGTCTCGTTTCTGGTCGGTCCAGAACTGTTTGTGCCTCCTCCCTGATGACGCATGATGTCAGTGGGGCCGCGGTCACCGCCCATGAAGAGTCTACCGCTGTGGAGTCGGGGCTTTCCCGGCGTCCAAGCCCAGCAGCGTCTGCTGAGGGGAGGTGACGAGAGAGGGACGCAGCGGCGCGGTGACGTCACGGCCGCGCGCTGCGTGGGCGGAGCCTCACTTTGAACCCAGTTGGCGGCAGTGGCTGCTGGCAGAGAGGCGGTGGCCGCGGGTTAGCTGTAGGCTGTCCAGCGATGGAGCCCACCACAGGGAGCGAGGAGGATGCTGGAAGAGGCGCGGCTACCGAGGAGGGCGTGAATAGGATCCCAGTGCCAAGACCGCCCTCCATTGAGGAATTCAAAATAGTGAAGCCCATTAGCCGGGGCGCCTTCGGGAAAGTGTATCTGGGGCAGAAAGGCGGCAAACTGTATGCAGTAAAGGTAGGAAGTCAAGGAGGAGCAAAGGAAGGGGTCAGGCCCTTCGGCCCTCCTTCCTGCCCTCCCGTCGCGGGCAGGCCCCGGGGCTGCTGGAGCGGGGAGTCTGGGTGGCCCGACTTGCTGAAGCCTGCAGAGCCCTGAGAGCTGACTTCTTTTGGGGACGACATCAGCGGTCGGGTCGTGTGTCTCGCCTCTGCTCCGTCCTTCCCTCCATATCTCAGATGCCCAGTGAAAACAGCAAAGTTTGACCCCCTTCTCCCTGCCCAGCTTTAGCAAATGAGGAAACTGAGGGCAAAGGGACTTGACCGAGGTGATTACATCAGCCTTAGTTCAACATTAACTTAAAGCCAAAGCCCTGATTTGTAGTCTCACCCAGACTTGAGTCAGATTTCTAAATCCAAAAGGTTTTCAATAATTCGTGGTTTTGTTTACCTTGTTTGTTTGCTTTGACGTGCAGAATCTCCGAAATTTTTCTACCATAGAAGAGTGATTCGTTTATAGGCACTGATGACTTTTTAACTCTTAACCAGGAGGAAGATGTGCTATTTTCTGATAACTCTTTAATAATACTTTTTTTAAGACGGAGTCTTGCTCTGTCGCCCAAGCTAGAGTGCAGTGGCACGATCTCGGCTTACTGGAACCTCTGCCTCCTGGGTTCAAGCGATTCTCCTGTCTCAGCCTCCCGAGTAGCTGGTATTACAGGTGCACTCCACCACGCCCAGCTGATTTTTGTATTTTTTTAGTAGAGATGGGGTTTCACCATGTTGTTTTCACCGTGTTGGCCAGGCTGGTCTCAGCTCCTGACCTCAGGTGATTCTGTCCAACTAGGCCTCCCAGAGTGCTGGGATTACAGGCTTGAGCCACAGCACCTGGTCCTGTTCTTAATTTTTTTTCTTTAATTTTTTTTTTTTTTTTTTTTTGAGACAGTTTTGCTCCTGTCGCCCAGGATGGAGTGCAGTGGCACTATCTCAGCTCACTGCAACCTCCACCTCCAGGGTTCAAGCGATTCTCCTGCCTCAGCCTCCCGAGTATCTGGGATTACAGGCGCTCACCACCATGCCCAGCTAATTTTTTGTCTTTTTAGAAGAGATGAAGAGATGGGGTTTCATCATGTTGGCCAGGCTGATCTCGAACTCTTGACCTCAGCCTCCTCCCGCCTCAGCCTCCCAAAATGCTGGGATTACAGCCATGAGCCACGCCACCTGGCATTATGAAATTTTTGTGTTAATATTACCTATTCGTTTGATGTATCTTCTGGATTCTTTTTACTCATTTGGCCTTTGCCAGGATTGAGTTTGGAATATTCATTAAATTTGTAACTGTCACTTCCAGGTTATATTCTAGCTTTGCAATTTGATGTAGATTAATTTATGACCTGTTTTATAACCAAAAGATCTCATTAAGTGAGCCCATTGTTTTCTCTTCAAATCTTCTATTGTGAAAGCTAGAATGCACTTTTATGTAAAGTAGGTTGAAAATATGTCCTAAGCCAATCCTTTGTCCATGCAGCAGTGTGTATCATTCTAAAAACATTCAACACGTATCAAACTGTTCTGTCCATTCTTGGTACTCATCCATTCCTGTGGTTTCACATTACTCATATTGCTGCACTGAGTGAAAGTGGTAAAGGAAATGGGAAACCAGCAACCTGTCAGTGGGATTTCAACTTCCTATTGGACATTGTCAAGTGAATATCTAGCACACTCCTCCAAATTATACTTGCCTAACCTTAACCAATTCTCTCCACCTAACTGCCTAAACTCTGAACCTCCTGTATTCTCTCTCTCCATTTAATAGCACCACTGTCATCCCTGACCTTCAGACTAGAAACCTGAATCATTTTAACTTTTTTCATTTCTATATATCTCTCAGTGTTCCTGTCAACTTTCATCTCCTTTAGTCATTCTTTTTTCCCATTTCTATTCCCAAATCCCTGTCCAAGTACAGGCTTTCACTTTTTTCCCTATTTGTTTACTTATAAAGGTACAGGCCGGGTACAGTGGCTAATCCCTGTAATCCCAGCACTTTGGGAGGCCAAGGTGGGTGGATCACCTGAGGTCAGGAGTTTGAGACTAGCCAGGCCACCATGTTGAAATCCCATCTCTACTAAAAATACAAAAATTAGCCAGGAGTGGTGGTGCCTCCCTGTAATCCCAGCTATTCCGGAGGCTGAGGCAAGAGAATCACTTGAACCCGGGAGGCAGAGGTTGCAGTGAGCTGAGATTGCACCAATGTACTCCAGCCTGGGTGACAGAGCAGGACTCTGTCTCAAAAAAATTAAATTAAATTAAATTACATTTTAAAAAGGCCAGGCATGACGGTGGCTCACGCATGTAGCCTGTAATCCTGCACTTTGGGAGGCCGAAGTGGGCTGATCACCTGAGATCAGGAGTTCAAGACCAGCCTGGCCAACATGGCGAAACCCCGTCTGTACTAAAAAGTATGAAAATTAGCTGGATGGTGGAGTGCACCTGTATTCTCAGCTATTCAGAAGTCTGAGGTAGGAGAATGGCTTGAACTCAGGAGGTGGAGTTTGCAGTGAGTCGAGATCACGCCACTGCACTCTAGCCTGGGAAACAGGGCGATGCTCTATCTCAAAAAAAAAAAAGGTACAATTCAGTGGCTTTAGTAAATTAAATAGTTGTATAACCATTACCACAGTCCAATTTTAGAATGTTTCCATTGCTGGAAGACCTCTTCTGCTCGTTTACAGTGTCTACCCCATTAATACTCCCAGCCCCAGATAACCACTAATCTACTTTCTGTCTTTATAGGTTTCCCATTTCCAGACATTTCATATAAATGGAATCATACAATAAGTGATCTTCTGCATCTGGTTTTATTCATTCGACATGATGTTTCTGAGGTTTATCATGCTTTATTTCCATATGTAGTCTGTTGGAAGAGCCTCCTAACTAGAATCATTATCTTTGTTTTTTCATTCATTCTTTACATGTAAACTTATATGTAAACTCAAGTTCAAACTCCTTAGGAAAGCAGTCATGTCCATAGTTCTGGCTCCGTATTTCCACTGTATCATCCTCATACCCTGTCTTTTAGCCACAGCAGACAATTGGCTAGTCCCTCAGTGCTGTGCATTTTCTTGTTTCTGTGCTTATGTTTATGCTGGTTCCTTCTTAAGTGCTTTTCTTCCACCCTTTTCCGCCCTTCACCTTTTTTTTTTTTTTGAGATGGAGTCTTGCTCTGTCACCGAGGCTGGAGTGCAGTGGCAGATCTCAGCTCACTACAATCTCCGCCTCCCAGATTTAAGAGATTCTCTTGTCTCAGCCTCCCAAGTAGCTGAGATTACAGGCACAATCCACCACGCCTAGCTAATGTTTGTATTTTTAGTAGAGACAGGGTTTCCGCCATGTTTGCCAGGCTGGTCTCGAACTCCTGACCTCGTGATCTGCCCACCTTGGCCTCCCAAAGTGCTGGGATTACAGGCGTGAGCCAACATGCCCAGCCTCCACCTGTTTCATTCATGTATTATGATTCATCTTAGCTCCCCTTCAAACCTTCCCTGATCTGTCAGACCCATCTCATTGAATTGGTTATTTTGTATGTTCCTGAGAGTTTTGCTTTTCCTTCCACAGTACTTAGTCATGATCAGTTGTTGAAATGAAAACAGCTATCCATTGGTTCTATCAGTATTTGCTTAGCACCCACCCTCTTTGTGTCTAGGAACTGGAGAACAATGGGGAAGAAAACAAACATGTCCTCATAGCCAGTAGAATGATAGGAAAAATCATGTTACTGGCTTGCTTTTTCAATTTCCCTTGGCTTTCTTAAAGAAAGGAGTTAAGGCAGGAATTTACCATGTAGTAATGATTTTATTAAGTGCTGTAATAAATCATTGAAAGAAATATTCCTGGCTGGGCATGGTGGCTCACGCCTGTAATCCAAGCACTTTGGAGGCCAAGGCGGGAGGATCACCTGAGATCGGGAGTTCAAGACCAGCCTGACAAACATGGTGAAACCCTGTCTTTTTTAAAAAAAATTAAATTAAAAAAAAAATATATATATATGTATATGAAAGAAATATGCCTTATTTTTCTTATAGCAGTCCTGAGAATTAATCCCAGTGTTACTGACTATTCAGTTTAGTGTTCCAACATTATTTTTATTTATTATTAGTTTTATTTCTATTTTGTTATTAGTGTTAGGTTTCAGTAGTTCTAATCATTGTAGCTTAAGTTTTTTTTATAGGCAAACTTCCAAATTATTTTTCTTTCTGATTCTATTCCCATCTATCAAAGAATCAGAAGTTAAAAAAAAAAAGTTAAGTAGTTACTCCATGCCCAGGTTCCTAGTTATCTGTAGGCTTATGAGGAATGTAACTATCTTTTTTTTTTTTTTTTTTTT
>PVKP010015947.1:0-49319 GCA_004027715.1 Plecturocebus donacophilus | reverse complement strand
AGATGTCTTTCTTATGGTCCAAATAAAGCTTCTGGACTCTCTTCAAATGGATTCCTTTGTGACCTACCCTGATACTTCGATATATCTTTGGTCTATGTATCTTAAACATTTCTCTTTGTCTTCTCTATCACTTTTCTTCATTTTTTTCTTTCCTATTTTTGTTTCTCATTCTCTCCTCTCTATAACTTATCCTCTTTTGTTTTTGGGACAGAGTCTCACTCTGTCACCTAGGCTGGCGTGCAGTGGCACAATCTCAGCTCACTGCAACCTCCGCCTCCCAGGTTCAAGTGATTCTCTTGGCTCAGCTTCCCAGGTAGCTGGGTTACAGGTGCACACCACCACTCCCAGCTGATTTTTGTATTTTCTTAGTAGAGATGGGGTTTCACCATGCTGGCCAGGCTGGTCTCAAACTCCTGACCTCATGCTCTGCCCACCTCGGCCTCTCAAAGTGCTGGGATTTTAGGCGTGAACCACCGTGCCCGTCCGGCCTACTTTTCCTCTTGGGACACAAAGCTCTCATTTCATGATTTCTTATTCCATCTTCCAGGCACACTGAAGAAACCTCTGGTGCCCCAGCCTCTGTTTGTGGGTCTTTAACATTAGACTTCCTGTATGGAGCTTGCTCCTGCCATCAAAACACGTGACAGTCTCATGGGTATGGTTCTTGTACCATCATATTCTCTTTTTGAGTGATACTTGGGAAATGCCTGACTTTGTAGGAATCTCATAGCAGAAAGTGTGAATAACAGAGACTCCTTTGTTTGGGGAACCAGTGAAGTGCCTGTTGAAATGTAGAGGAGTAGAACTTAGGGTGAGCCAAAGAGTATCAATAAGGCTAGAAATGAAGTCCGCCTAACATGTGAACCAAGGAAAGAAAAGCCTTGCAGGGCGTGAATAAAACACAGCTGGGACCATTGGAAACCTTTGCCCCCCGCACGCCACTAGAATGCCCAGAGTTTGTTCAGTCTCACGCACTTGTCAATACGATGAATGACAATATCCACCAGGGGCACTGCAAATTTTAATTTTGAATTTCATTTAAAACTGCTATAACGTGAGGTACCACTTCTTCATAGTCACACTATACTTCTCACCTGCTTGATCTGTAGATTTTGTGTGGTTTTCTCCAGCTTTCACCCAGAAAATGTGTTCTGAGCCAAATCAAAACCTTGGAAGTGTTTCTTCTATTGGTCCATTTCTATTATTGTAACTCTCGGAGTACAGAGAAAGAATGTACACATTTAATAAATAGAAAATATTTATTATACAGCATTATTAAGATTATTTGACAAAAGGCAGTAACGAGCCAAAGGAAAACACGTTTACAAGAAGCTGAACAACTTGTAGCAGCACATACATTAAGGTGACGAGTCTCGGACCTCTTGTTATAGGGTATGTATGTGTACCTCTCCAATTTTGAACAAAGATGACATGAGGACTAATACTGTGTTTATTCAGGAGACCCCATAATCAGGACAATAGGAGGCATTCAGAGTAATAAAGTGATCACAGCTGAATGAATGTGTTCACCAAATGTCTTATACCAACCTGATATCTTACACTTGAAAATAAGCTGTTTTTCTTATCTATTCTAATTTTTAAAAAATATGAATGCACAAGCCCTGTGCTACTAGGGATGTATGCTAGCGGCATTAAGGTTAAAAAATAAACATGATTCATTAAGAAAGAGATCATATGTTTTCCTTGTGAATTTGTCAGTTACTAAAAACCTATCTATTAATCACTGGAGCCATTGATTGTCCTCTGTCTGCTTTCCTACAATGAAAACATGGAACAAAAGTCCACATTTTAGCCATGAGATCTTTTCAATAAAGGTGTTTTAAAATAATTTTTTTAAAGGAGAGGCAGGTCATTCTTGATGTGGAACTGATTAAACTTGGCAGTAGAATATGGTGAAGTATAAGAAATACAAGCCTCCAACACTGGAGTGGATGTTAAATTCTGAACAAATGATGCAGTGGATATTTAAAGATTCTGAGATGATTTTTGGCTGAGAAATCAGCAGCTTCAATATGAAGGAAGCATATTAAAATATGACTGAACATAAGGCCTAAACAAAGATATTTAAGGGGGGTAGAAATTCATCCCACAAATAATAGAGGAAATCAAAAAAGTAAGAAAAATCCTTTTATTGTGGGTAAAAAGGGAAGGTAAAGGTGGAATAAGTGGATTACATGTCCATGGATATTACACAACAGCAGATAACAGAAATAAAAAATTATGACACCCGAGACACAGGAATAAAAGTACATGGACATAAAAATTAAAAGAAGGCAAAATGTGATTGAGTAAATAAAGATTTCAGAAATTATGAGCTGAGTTAGATGTTACTGTATGGTAGAGCTCGAGTAGCTGTGGAAAATCTTTTTTTAAAACTAAAATAATCTGGAACAATCTAAATGCTTTGTTCAATCATGTTTTAATAATGTGTGCAAGCTTATAAAATGTACCTTTTATTTTCACTCTCAATTTTTTGTGCACTTTTAATATAACAAATTTTCAAACCACTTCATTAATAACATCTGCACATTGGAAAATATCTGAAAAATAAGTTCCGTCTTTGAAGAAAAATGTTCATGCAAGCTGCATATGAAAAACATTGAGCCACAGTATTCAAACCTTCAAAGAGCTTCTGTAGATATTGATGACAATGATGTAGAAAACATTATTGGAACATAAAAAGTATCTATAATATATTCAAAAGACAATTTCTAATTGCAGTTGGATTGACTACAAGATTGACATTGACATGTCAATTTGACATTACATTGCACAAATTTTACGATTGCACATATACCAGGACAGAGGAACACATTCACTCACTACTGACACTTCAGTGACAATAAGATAGAATTATTTGTCATTTAAACCAGTAATAGTTGCTATTGAGTACACCGTTAGATTCAAAGTTGGATTTGTTTCTGTAGTACATAGGAGAAATAATGGCACCAAATTGTACATATACTCATCTTAGAAGTTCAACTGGTAGGTATTATTTGCTACAGTAAGTGGAAGGTAACAATTTTGCCACATGGTTTGTTCTTTAACTGAAGGGCGATGGAGAGCCCGCTTGGCACAAACACAAGTTAATCCACAAAAGGGTTTCTGCCACTCTCAAAACAATCTCTTGTTCTGGCCTTTTGCCCAAATCGTCAATACGTGAATATGGAACATGAGAAGCTGATCATGCTGTTTTGTTTTTCAAAGTCCCATGCTGATGGATTGCCCTATTTCCAGCTCCTTCCTCCTGTAGCACGCCTGATGAAGCACTTCTTGGTGATAATTTTGCTCTTATCCCTGTTTTCCTAAATAAAGGGAACCCGCAGAGCAGCAGGGGGTCCATGTCCTTTTCTTCAAGTGCAGTCTCAAAGCTGGCACTGGATGGGTTGCGGTGGATGAAGAAAGACCCCTGCGCGGCCCCGTTCCTGAGTCTCCTGAAGATGAGGAGTCTGTCAGCCCAGCGGGGAGAAGGGCTTCTGAGCAAGGAGCTGCTGTTCCATCATCCCGTCATTCATTTCCCGGGTGGGCCTGGCTTGGGTTCCCCTCCCCGCACCCGCTCTGTGCAGCTCCACCAGCTCACTCCAAATGCCATCGGGTGAACTCATGGTCTGCCTGGCATGTCCACGTGGGCTGTTCCTTAGCAAGCATGGCCCAGTGTGTGGGCGCGTATACAGCTATGCACGATTGTGCAAAAGAGGAGACTATGTTTGCGATGTCATTAAGTGATTTGCGATAAGTCACATACCGTATGGAATTGTGCTTTGTCAGAGCTCCCTTTCTTCCCAGAGAAGGCTTTGGAAGAAGTGAAGAGTCTGAATCCGGGCCTGGAGCGTTGTTGCTTGGTGTCCTTCCCTTTTCCTCCTCGCAGCGGTAGCAGCAGCGGCGGCCTCTCCCCCGACGAGGCTCCCCAGCGCCCGGCTTCTCCTTCTCGCCTCGGCACATCTCTGGAGGTGTGGGAGCTCTCCGGCTTGCCTTGCTTTTCCGTGTGGCCCTTCCCCTACAGGGTGGAAGAGCTCTGCTTGTAGTCCCGCAGAATGGCGGCGGCGTAGGACACGTCGGGAGGCGTGCAGAGCACGGACTCGGACACGGGGGAGCTGGGCGCCGAGCTGCCCGAGGCCACCGAGTCGCGGAAAGGCGATGGCGGCGTCAGCGCGGGCGAGGCCTCCGGGGTCCGTCTGCTGGCCGCCTGCGGGCCCTCCTCCTCTCCCAGCTCGTCCTCCTCGGTGTGCCCTTCCCGCTCGTGCGCGTACACGTACTCCTGGAGGAGCTTAAACCTCTCGCCGTCGTCGTCGTCGTCCGTGGGCGGGGAGCCGGGCTCCTCCCCGAAGGTGCTCAGCTGCAGCGGCAGCATCTGCAGGTGCTGCGGGGGCGGCGGGGGCGGGTACAGGGAGCGCAGCCCGTTCCCGGGACCCCCGGGGCCCGCCAGCACCGCGTGGAGATCCGGGATCGCGGCGCTGAAGTTGCCGACCACCCCCTGGAGCTGGTCCATCAGCGACTTCTGCTGTGGAGGGGGCTGCTGCTGCAGGGGCGGGGGCAAGCCCTTGGGGACGGCCGGGTCTGCCAGGAAGAGGGGGGTCTCCTCTGCGGCCAGGTGGGGCGGCAGAGGCGGGGTGGACGCCGCGCTGGGCGCGCGCCTGTGCACCACCATGGAAGGGCTGCCGGGAGGGCTGGAGCGACCCGGCGGGGCGTCCTCCGCCTCCCCGACGTGGTAAAGGGTCTTGGTGCTGGCATCTGAAAAGGTCAGGCTCTTGCCAGAGCCTTGGTAACTTTTAGTGAGGGGCTTGATGACGGCGGTTTGGTTGCAGGCCGTCTCACTGCTCTTCACGTGCACGGAGAGGCGGTGCCACATGTGCTGTCCCTTGGGCACCTGTCCCCCACCTGGTTCAGACCATGACACAGACTTGCCATTAGAACTATGAATAAAATAGAGATGGATTTATTTGCAGATAGAGCATGCACACAGGATAAAATACATACAAAACATACGCAAACCTAGCTCAGTGGGATTTAACTGCGTCTCTGCTTCAGGCCTTGGCTCCAGCACCCCATACCTCGCTGAGAAAAACACCCAAAGCTGCCGTTACCACGGGCTGCGTCTGCAGCTGCAGCCAGGGATTCCGTCCTGAGCCAAAGAAGGAAATACTGACCCTGAGAAAACGTGTTGAGGAGAAAAGCCAGTCTGTTGTAGAAACAGCTATTTTCATTTAGGTCTAAGATACCACGAAGCTCCCTTTTTCTCCCTTGTACTCCGTCTCTGTCGCTCTGTTTCTGACACACACACACACACACACACACACACACACACACACACACACACACACGAAAAACTCCCAACTAATGGAGGAAAACTTTTATTTAAAAAAAAAATCTCAGTTACACATGGACAACCAAAATAATGGCTATAGTCCTTGAGACAAATTAAGACCCACATACAAAGCTACTCTTGTGTTGTGGGATTATAAAATAAATCCTGTCAGTTACTCATTCTCATATGCGAGTATCTCCCATGACCAGAGTGGCATGATCATAATGGGTACCTATAAGGAACGTGAAAAAGCAGATGACAGAAAAACCCGGACTCACAGTCAATTTACGTGCTTCATAGCTTTGGTTTAAAAAAAAAATCCAGAGCATTATTTCTCACACATACGGTGGATCACAATTCACGTAAAGACCCTGATGCACAGCAGGTAGTTTGGGATCACCACACTAGGAACACTGAAATAGCTGTGTTTGAAAAGCAATAGAAGAAAGAAGCCAGGCAAAATACAAATGCCTACATCCGGCTTTAGGGTAGTTTGATGCAAATAAGAAAAACTTATGATTGAGACAAAGCAGCAGTTACAAAGACCTCTACTCATTGAGCCTTGGTGAAGAAAAGTCAGGGTGCCAGCAGCCTCCCAGCCTTATCAACTCTCATCTTCATGGCACCCACAGAAAACCAACCATATAAATTTCTCCCTGAATAAGAAAATAATGAAATGTACTGCGGCATACACCCCAAATTTTATTCTGTCTATTGTAATAATTCTGATCTTACTTCTGGACTCAACTTCTTTTCTATATAACTTTTAGCAGATGGTGTTACCTTACCATAGCCTTCTATTAATAACAACAGCGTTAAATACTTAAATCAGGAAATAACTGTTTCTTTTTCTCTTTTTTTTTAGAAGTTTGCTTTTTCGCTGTATCCAGTAAAATGACAGAGAAAATAACATAGTAATAACACATTTGTGGCATTAAAAGTAATATGAAAATGAATGTTTTTTTAAGTGCAGGTGTGAAATAGACTAATCCATATTCTAGTTTTTGTTTGGAAAAAAACACAGGAAATGATCAGTAGTTTAAATAATGGTTGACTTAATCATCTTAAGAATACAAGAATGAATGCTTCAAAAATTACATGTGAGCATCGTATTTATGATGAGGGTAATGTTTTGACATTTCATATTTTATAATAGTGAAAAGCAAAGTGAGCCAGATAAGTACAGATGACTGTACAAGTCTGATATTGATTACAGAAAATTCTGGATATAAAGGCTCTAAAATAAATAAAACAGTTAAAGTTTTGACCTCATTATTTGGGAAATAGGTAGTTCCTCCATATATCTGATAACCTACACTGCATTTTTAATTGCCTAAGAAAAAGCTCATCTCTGTTATATCAAAGTTAATATTTCTTTCAAATATATGCTTTACACATTATCTGAGACTGTGTAAGTGCTTGTAAAGTTTTTTAAAATTGTCTCATTTACTTCCACACTATCTTGTTGGAGTATCTGACTTTTTTCTGAGGTGAACAAACTAAAGAAGAGTCCAGTGGTGTCCCCTGGCAAGAGCAGGTGGTCAACCAGCCAGCAAAAGCATTGTCAGAATCCACAGTTGCTCTTCTGAGCTTAAAACTCTAGGTAAGCTCACCTCCCTTAATCTTTCTCAACTACCCCTTCATCTACCACTATACACACTTTGTTTCTCTTTAGGCATTCAATATGCTTCTTCTAGAAAGGCAAATATAAAACTTATTTGCCTCTTACTCTCCTTAAATATGCCTTACTATATATAGCATCCAACTCAATGATTTTAAATTGCAATGAAAAAAATGTTTCCTTCCCACCTGCCTACTTCTTAACAGGCATTAGGAAACACCTTCTTAATGTCCATCAGGAAAATGCTTAAACAAAATGTTATCCCGTATCTATTTAGGGGTGTGTGTGTGTGTGTGTGTGTGTGTGTGCACGTGCGTGAGTGTTTAAAAAAAAACAAACAGGTCCCTTGAGAACTAGTCTGCATCTAATTCAACCAGCAGGCTTAGATGCCTCAATGACACATTGCCTCAGTCTCTACACATAATAGCAAAAAGGTACCTTGTTTCCTGGAAAGCCCTAAGGTGATTCCACTTCACCCATTCATTCACACAGGCTGTTTTCCTCCTTGTCCACAGGTTCTATGTGGGTCTCTTTTTAAATCAAAAACACCCATAAGTTAACAGTATTATTAATCATCTTGCAGACAGATAGAATCACAACTTAGTTCTGTTTTAAATGAATTCTATTTTTATTCTTGGGATGGGACACTTTACTATGGCCTTCAAAACTGGTAACTTTGGTTCCCTTCAGCCTTGCTCTAGATTATTGTAAAGTACTGTTCAATAAGGAAAGAGATCTCAGGGCATTTATCAGATTAAGAAAATTAGTGTTATCTTTTTTTCAAGGACAAAATACATTGCTTTTTAAAAACCAAAGGTAGTGGAAGAAATGTATCATTTCACAGATGTTTAGTCCTTCAGGATGAGTCATTTCTTACCTGTGGTCCAGAGACAATCTGAAAGGTCCATGCATCTATACCTGCTTTAAGCATTGTTTTTAGGCTGAATAAATATTATGTCTTTGTAGATAATGCACTGCTGTTTTAAAATATATGTAGATGCTGTTGTGATAAAGTGTGCTATTCAATACATGTGTAACTAAATTCTAGGAAGCTTTTGTTGTGTTCTATATTCAAATGGCCATGAATAGAGCTCCATTTACTAATAATAGATTCTGGTGAAGGCTTAAGAACTGTTTTGGTGAGAAAAGAGTGTATCTTATTTGAGAAGTCTGGGAACCCACTACTGTGATATTAAGAAGAGAAAAATGTGTAAAATCAAATCCCTTTATATCAAAAAAGAATACATACATTATAAAAACACAGTATTACCCTGCAATATGACACTTATTTAATCCCAGATAACTTTAATTGTTTCTGCGTCTGCCACTAGCTCTTCCTTCTATTGTTCAACTTTATTTGCCTTCTTAATCTTAGGAAAAGCAATCTGGTTTAAAAAACACCACATAATTGTTACAAAGCACCCTAACCTTTTGCTCAAACTTCAAAGGACAGACCTGGGGCCTAAAACAAACAGTCTCATGTTTGAAGATGAATTGCAGCAGCATTTGGAGTAACTATCTCAGGTGGCTCAATTGGAGGAAAACACTGTTAGGCCTATGGATGTATAGGATAATGAATAGTTAACTGTGTGGGGAGCTAGGCAGGCCTGAGGCTGCAGTTCCAGCAACAGCAGGTTCAGGATCTTGCTTTGGTTTTTCTTTCATTAGATAAGTATCACAATCCCCCAAACAGAAAACCCAATATTTACAGCACTTTAGAGAATAGTTGAGAGTGGGTGGTGTAAACAGATTAGTATATCTTTGGCATTCAGTGATCCTGTCTGTTTTATTTGTTTCAGTAAGTACTAGTTACATCTGCAGAGTACACTGTTCTCTGATCCAGAGAGGTTTAAAATGGGAATAACAGTGGGTGGGTGTTTGAGATCATCAGGAGGGAAGCATCCTGTACATGCTGCTTGAAGGGGAAGCTTACACAACACCTGTCTCTCTTATGTCCAAATCAAGTCTTTGCCTCTAGGCTTAATAGCTTCACAAGAGATACAAGGACCGTATCCAGAAAGCCCACGGATAATGCAAGACCTTCACATAAGAAAGAGAGGCTCACTCCTTGGAACCTGAGGAGGGTAGCACTTGTTTTCTCTGAAAGTGGAAATGGAAACAGAAAATGCTGTTGAGTCCCAGCAAGGAGAGAATTGACTCACCAAGAAAAACAATCAAAAGGTACAGGCTTTGGGGCAGTTCTGCTGCGGCTCCTGCAGCTACAGATAGAACATGAGGCCTGTCAAGAAAGGGGAGGTTCTGGCCCCACCAAGACTTTCCCAAAGCGATGCTGGAAATGCAGCTGTCCAAATATTTCACCTTCACATTCATCAGCCCGCTGGTACTCTAACGTAGCCTGAGAAGTAGATCTTGTAGAATCTCAGGCCTAGGAACTATTTGACACCAGTTGAATCAGACTTCTGTTTTCCCAGGCAACCCCAGGTTTGTCATGAATACAAAGGATTCTCACTGACTCCAGTTCCACTTCTTGAGAGCTTTCCAGAAAAATCTGCATATTTAGAATATATTCTCAAACTTGGGGCACTATCTGAACATAATTACAATTTCTCGCCTTTTTTACTCACCACTGACTGAAAGATAGAGAATCTCCGAGTGTGTTTTTGAAGACAAATGCTTTCTAATTATATGAGAACTTGGTAGTTTCTGTTGATATTACATCTTAAACAGTATTGTGAATTTTAGCCTTTTCCCCTTTAATTCCACCTTCATCATAAGCCAGAGAGCTATTGGCTTGCTGAAATTAGACGATACCACAAAGTCTAAATGTGCAGTCTTTATTTTAGAATCTTTAGATCAATTACATCCTACACCCTCAAGTTATATGACACTGGATAAAAGACAATACAAACAAAAACAGTTTGCCTTTATTAAGCCCTGTGTTTTCTTCATTTGATCAGTAAAGAAAAAAAATTCAGAGATAAAATTACCTAATCAAATTCAGTAAGGTAGGGAAGGCACCATAAACTTTGTCTGGGTAGAGGCTCCACTGTCTTGAGAAAATTGTCAAATTTATTTCAAATTAAAGAATAGAATTCTGATGGACACTACTTTTTCCAAGTACATTTTGAATGGTCTTTGATTCAACCTAAGCATGATTACTGGCTGATCTAAGAAATTCTCATGCCAAAGTCTATTTAAGACATCATGTTGGTACTGTGGCATTGCTTTGGTAGAGGTATAACAAATGTAATTATATTTCCTTGGGAAGTATAGATGAGCTTAAATTATGCTCCTTTTAAAGAAACTTCAGGTCAAACATTATTTCTTCTATGCTTTGTGCTACCAGACACAATCTCTTAATAGAGATTTTGATGCTCCTCAGCTCTACCGGGCGTTCTCACAATTCACCCTGGAAAATGGGAAAACTGGTAAATTTCCCAATTCGCCAATTTCCTATCAGAGCAATGCAACTGCCATATTTCCTGCAACTGGAAAATTCACCAATTTTCTAACTGCGAGAAATATGACAGTTGCATTGCTCTGTTGGGATTATTTCTCAAGAGGAGGATAGATCTAGGCAGATTATAATGGTCCAGTAGGCAGCTTTATTTCCATCATCAGTAATCTCTTTGCCTTGCCTATTCACAAAAACAGTGGGAACTGAAGGTCACAGAAGAACATACCTTTAAAAAAAATTTAACAGGAACAACTGTGGCTAAAAATATCCAGTCTTAGTTTAGTCGATGGTGCACAGATTTAAACCTACTTATCTCTTCCTAATCCTTTACGGTCTGAAGAAGAAAAGTCTGAATAGATCCTATTCTGAAAGTTCTTAACGGCCAATCTGTTAGCTTTGGGGATTGTTGCTTTATTATTTGTCACCTACCAGGGATGTACCACATTCAGCTTTTACTTTTGGTTTTAGGCACTCACCTTTAAGTCACAGAATGTCAGTCAATTCTCCTCTCTCTCTGGCCCTGATGTCATGACAGGAAAAGCACATCTACCCATTCCCATCAATCCTTTTTGACAGGCATCCAGAAGCTCACAATTAGAATCTCCTTGTTGTGTCCTTGGTTAGACTCACCCCATGATGCAAGAAACACTCAATGCCTTCTGAGCTTGGGAGAATGACAGAATGCATCCAGCCACCGTAGAGTGGCCCTGACCTAGATTTGCAGACGCTTCTCAGTTACTACCTGGAACACTGGCAGGACTACCATATTTGTTCCTCTAAGAATCAGTATGATTTGGTGGAGACCACACTCTTTCTTTTGGGCTTGTATAAGGAATAGCAGAAAGGCAGACCACAGACTTCCCAATCCACTCCACCGAGTGAAGGGAAGAGATGTTATGGCCCTATTCGCCAGCCCCCAGGGCCAGGTTTGGTAGCAGATATTTGAACAAATCGGGCTCTTCTCATCTGAAGAGCTACTCAAGCCACAGACACCTCATCAGTGGGCTCCCTCCTGCTGCAGGAATGTGTACCTTTGACTCTCCCAGGGGTTTGAAGGGCTGTAAAGGAACAGCTGAAAATGACCACAGACTCCGTGCACAACGAACTGAACATGGTCTATGTTCTTTTGTTAACTTAAAAAGACACTGTCAAGATCTAAAGGTCAAAAATGGGACCGGACATGCATCGTTTTTATCAGACGAGGAAATCTGATAAAAATCACTTATAATGTTAGGAAAATGACTACTTTTCCTTTTGGTAAAGTGCACTTTTTTGTGGGACTCACAAAACTTTTGTTTTGTGTTCCCCAGGGCGTAGGAGGCACCCAGCAGAGGCTCATGTTGGCACCCACCCCCGCAAACTGACATGATAGAACTCTTCCATAAATTCGAGCTATGGCTTTTACTTTAGTGCAGACAGGATCATTTCAAACATTTGTGCAACCGCAAAAAGGCAAAAAAAGAAAAAAGAAAAGAAAGAGCTCTGTTTGCCAAGGAGAAGCTGACACATTTCTGAAGGGGAAAAATTCACTTTCGAGCTTGTGTGTGGGAGTCACAAACAAAAGTGAATCTCCAGAATTAGAAAAAAAAATAGTGCATCAAAACATAAAAAAGCAAAAAGGCTAAACAAACAACTTGACAGTGTCCTTTTAAGAATGATGGACAATCAATTTAAGGCAGTCGTGCAAACCATGGCACGTAAATGAATTCTTCATTCTGATGGCATGCACCACATCTGTTTCCATGTTAGAAAGTGGAAAAACCCAGGAGAGAGAAAGCAAGGGGCAAAACACTAGATTTTCCATGCAGCTTCTCTTACACATTCACTGCAGTGTGGGGGTTTTCAAAGCTGCACATGTGCCGACGGACATTGGCTGGTGGGCGAGAATTCTGGCTGCCTCTTCCTGAAGATTGAAAAGAAAAAGACACCCAGTGAGCGAGGGGGTTACACATGTGTACAGACACGGCGAGTCCACCACTCAGGCAGTGCCTGGCCCTGAGCCTTGTTCGGTATTGCCTCCACCTCCGTTTCCTGTATGGTCCCTGCTCTGCCTGGCTGTTTCTTATCGTCTGGCTGTTTCTTAAAGCCATGTCAGTGGGGTGTATCTCTTTTCAAGTGGCAGATGCTTTTTTTTTTGCTGGATGTGTGTGTGTGTCTATCCCAGGTTTGCTCTTTCCCTCCATTGTTGACACCCTTCTTTATCCCTGGTAGCAGTGGATTTCACCTCTACTCACATTGATGTAGGCTGAATCTTTCCACCCTCTACCCCTCTTAAAGGAAGTGTATGAGTTTATGTCTGACACTGTGACTTTTAATTGCACTGTTAATTTTCCTGCATATGATAGCATCATGAATGCATTGTTGTCACTTCATATAAAGTCACGTTTATGTCTTGCATTCACAAGACAGAAAGTGTCCAGTGGTAGAGAGAGGGGGAGCAGCAAGAGACTCACCTGTTGAGATCGGAAGGATCTACACAAGGGAGGAATATCATCTGATTCTAATAGGATGTCTCCTTATACAGCACCTAAGATAATCTGTCCTCTGTGCCCCTTTGTCAGAGGGAAAAGAGAACTGGCTAGACATGACAAGGCTGATGGGCAGCCATGAGTAGTTGGCCTTTCCATCATTTGTTGGAATAAGGATAAGTGCTTTTCCCATGAGTTAGCTAGCACTGCAGAAAGTGGTGGGATAAAGCTGTCTGGCTGTCATGCCACATAAGAAGGCTGCCTGTCATAGAAAGGAATTCCAGGGACAAGATGCTTAGGGTGAACTACCAGCACATGCCGCAGGTGGTATGGATGAGGTTGGTTCAACTGGGAAGAGATCTCCCATGTCAGGGGACTCTGCCGTGATACCCCTATAGGGCTCCTCAAACTCATCAATATTCTCTCTGAGTCAACGTCTGACCCTCTACCCAAAAAATCCTGGTGACAACTGTCCAGGGTAACCTGGAAGAGGACCACAATGGCTCCTGGCAAGTCAAAGACCTTTTCCTTCTCTTCGATCATTTTTTCCCATCAAAGCAGACAGAAGCGTGAAAGCTCGGAAGAAAGAGGAGGAAGAGATATTGCAGGAGGAGATCATGCCTCTTCCCATTGCAAGTCTTTCAGGCTGAGGCCTGACAGGTGCTGGGAAGAAGAACTGAGAGTTTTAAATTTTAAACAAGAATAGTCTGGAACAGACTTTTGCTACCTGAAAGCAAGGGATTTGGTCTGAATGGATAAGGCAGGAAAAGATTTTCCATAGCACACTGAACGTAACAAGAGGAAAAAACAATTAATCCATATGTACAAATCCATCAAGCTTGGACCATTCACAAAATTATTTAAAGGTGCATGATCTACCCAGAGTAATTAGAAATCTTCATCCAGAAATAAGAATTTGAGATACCTTGGTGTAACTTCATTATTACAGCATTAATCCATTTATTTAAGAAAATTAGAAAAAGACAATGTTTGCTATCAAACTTGTCAAGGTAATATGCCCCTGACATTCAAGGTGTCCACTCGAAATCACATCAGAACAATGAAAATATTAGCAAGGAGATGATTAGGAATAAAGGTATATCTGCATATATAAATGAAGTTAGTGGGAAGTAGTCTGTAAAATAATACTCAACTTCATTTCTCATGAAAGAAGATAGAAAATACACTCAAAACATTAGGCTTTGCCTTGTTTGCATGCTCTTGAGCCTCCAATTAATTCTACTTTTGAGTAATGTCTGCTTGTGGCCTTTACAAATGGCCCTGGGAGCTGGGGCCCTGGCAGCACCAGCTTCATGGGCCTGTAACCAGCACAAACAGACAAACACAATCTCTCCCTCCAAAGAGCTCTGCACTTGATGTTTAATGCTCGATGATCATCCTCTTGAAATTCATAATTATGTTCTCTTTTAATCTGTGTTTTGTAAGTGATGGTCGATGGGAAAATAGAGCATACATTGGGAGTCTGGAGCCTCAGTTTACACATGGCCCACATCTCGCAGCCTCCCTGCCTTCCCTGGACAGGTTCTAGGCTTTCTGCACTCCTGTTCCCTGGGTCCCAGCCTGTCCAGCCTCCCACTACCTGCCCCTGCTTAGAAATCATTACCAATTTCCACCACCGACAAGGGGTTGGGCACAAGTCCTGACATGATCAGGGGCTTGTGTATGTGCCCTGTACTCTCTCAAGGCAATGAATGGCAGTGGCTGTCTCGTCCCTGGACTGGCAGTGTCACTGTGTTTTTGGAAGGCAACACGCCTCTTGCCCATCCTTTATCCAGATACCTTAGGTGTCCCTGCACTGTTATTGCAATACCCTCGGGAGTCACCTGTCTAATATGGGCTGTGGCAAGGGGCACATGAGAAAGAGAGGTTCCCCTCTGCCCAGTGACTGGCTGGAGGGGAACCTGGCAACCTGCAGGCTGTGCGTGTGCAGTCACAAAATGGGGGCGGCCGTGTCCGGGTGGGACTTCATTTGCCCCACACAAGGGAGCACAGCACTAAATGAAAAACACAAAACACCATGGCAGATCAAGAGAAGCTGTGGCTTTATACTGTAGTACCTTTGGCACCTTTCCCCTGCCTTTTGAACCAGGGGCTCCGGGTTTTCATTTTGCACTGGGCCCTGCAAAAAATGCAGCTGGTCCTGCCTGCTGGGGATGTCTAACGATAAAAACAAGGGATGCGGGGATGCCTTGACAACTTAGATACTTGATGTGCTGACCTTAGCACAGTTGCACAGTGTGGTGTACCCAGGCAGCATCTGTGCTTCTGTGTCTCCCAGGAATTGGACAGGAAGCTCTGTGGCCTCTGTGACTTACATTCCCTCTTAAAAGTACTCCTGCAGTTAGGGGGTAGTTACATGGTTCCTTTGGGGCTTTCAGACATATTGACAGCCAAGCTGCACAGCAACTCTGAGCAATCCCAAAGACACCCTAATTAACTATTGATGGAGAGAGTTGAAAAAAACAATAGAGCATCTCCTCTATGATCCCTTTTGTTTGGTCTCTAACTTTCATTTTGCACTGAAGTGAAATATAAATGACCCGGCAGACAGACTCTGTGTTTTATTAAAGGTTACAGGCCAAACCATGGAGGCCAGAGAGGCCATTTTATCAACTGCATAAAAACTGAGAGAAGAGGTTGACTTCAGGGTATTTTTAGCCATTGTAAAACCACATATTCAACCAACCACAGATTCAGCAAGCCAGAGTAAAAGCTTGGAGGGAAAATGTAGCATATGGGGGCTTGTCAAATATAAGTCCCAAATCTGTGCTTGAAGCTTTTGGCAGACGTTGTGGATTTAAAGAAACCCCAGAAGTAGTTTAGTTAGAAAGAGTCCTCTTCAATTTCTTCTGAAAGTGCAAAGGTCTCTCTCTCTCTCTCTCTCCCCTTCTCTCCTTCCTTTTTTCTTTCCCTCCTTCCTTCCTTTCTTTCCCTCCCTTCCTCTCTCCCTCCCTGCCCCCCCTTCCCCTATCCTTCCTTTGCTTTCTTCCTTTTGTAAAGTCACTGCTTGCCATACACTGATGGATTCTGCATAGCTTTACCCATATATTTCCATTGTCCAAATAGTATTCCTTGATATAATAGCCTATCTTTCTTTGAGTGTACTTAACTCTGTATGATTTTGCTTTAATATGTTATTTTATTGACATCAGGTCACCCATTCTTCACTTTCTATGTAAAGATTTATTTTTTTAATGAAGTTGAGAATTTGTTACAATAAAGTTTTACTCAGTATGATGTTAGCAATGAGATCTGGACATTGAGTCAGGAGGCCTGGCACTTTCCAATTGTATGATTATTTCTTTCAGACTCAACTTTTTCAGCCATAAAAAAGGATTGTTGAGAAAGTATGTGTGAAAATGTTTTCAAATAGCAAAATGTTATTCCAGCTTAAGCCATAAGCCATTGCTATTAATATCCTTATTTTGAAGGATGGAAAAACAAAGACACAGACAAAAAACCCAGATATTTTAAATATCAATGTATATTAAGCTAGACTATTTCACAGTATCTCAAACATTCCTTCACTTTACTCATTGACTTCAGCCACTTCCCTTACTCAAGAATGTCAATGACTGCTAGTAGAAAATAAACTAGACTTTGTTTTCTATCTCTTCCAGTCTTTTTTATTCAGGTAACAGTGACTTTGAATGGAATTGTCAGGAACAGGTGAGGCAAACAGTCAGGTTAGCTGTCTGTGAAGTTGCATGTTTATGGAGGTTTGGAGGTTAATCTACTTTTTAGCAGAGATAAAATGGTCTGTACAGTTCCAGACGATCAGTCTTAAAAATATAGAAAGCTCATCATGGAAATAATAATGCAGCAGCTGTCCAAAGTAATCATAAAGAATGACAGCCACTACTCAAGACCATTTTAACAGGGTACAGTCTATTTTATGTTGTTTTTATAGATAAATAACATAATTTGTGCCTCTGATTGCTTTCCAAAGCCAAATGCATTTTTTTCCTATTTTCTGAATTTTAATATTTGTTTTTTAGCATTTGCTCATAGGAAGGGAGAATGGAGCTCTGAGTATGTGTGTAGGCTCTCTGTAAATGGAAATTTTTTCCACTCTTCCTTTTAACACATGCGTGTATATTAAAACATTTTATGTATGTACAATGCAGTCTTTTCATATATATGTAAAATATTGCTTCATTTCAAAATTGTTAATTATTAAGATTTTTAAGCTAGTAAGACACTACAGAGAACGATATAATAACATTCAGTTTAGTTACCACCACAGATTTGTCAAATATGAACACTTTGCCTTATTAAAATCTTCTTTCTTTTGAAAATATTAAGGATATGTTTGAACTCTCTGTATGTTATTCTAAATATGAATCTTCTCCATTTAAAGAGAGAAATTGGTGAGTATTATCAATGGCATATTTTAATGCTTTTACAACGTGTATATTCCTATGTGTTAGTAGATAATACACGATAATGTTTAGTATATTCTATTTCATATACTTGATATTACACTACATTTCCATTCAACAATTTCCCTTTTTACACAATATTATGTTGGTAGGTATAACTCTAGTTCATTCACTTAAACTAAATTGAATAAATACCACACTATATAAAATAATGCATTCTCCTACTAATGGCCATTTAGGTTGCTTCTTACATTTTGCTATCTTATCAATGTTGCAATAAACATTTTTGCACAAACATGGGAGATTTTTTTTTCCCATGATGTTTACTTAGAACTAGAATTGGTGCATTGTTGAGGACGCACATTCATCTTTCTTATATGTTACCAAATTGCTCTGCAAAGCTCTTGCGCAATTTACGCTAGTGTATTAGGTTTTTAGACATTTTTAAAATTAACTTTTTATTATGGCAATTTTCAAAGATAGGTGTTGTCAGTGTGGTGCATACTTTATAAAACATCCCATCAGTCTTTTCTCTGGTGGTTTTAGCAGCCATTAATTATCAGAGTGCAGATAAATTATTTTATTATAAGACTACAAAGTGGTGATGCAATTTTACATACTTTTTGTATCTGTCAACTGTATTTCCCTTCTAAGGAAGAACTTCCCCCTCATCATCTGTTTAGTTCCTCTGAGATAGAGTTCAAACGGAAACTGCAAGGCAAATAGGTGATTCTTTTCCTTTATTTACCACTGTTCAGAATCCTGAGTAGGTTTTCTAACATTCTCCAATAGTGCATCACATGCAGGTCTGCTTCTATTGTCTGTTTCTGTTGGTTTTCCAGTTATATGGCCCTATCTCTTGGCATGCCTAACAGTATTTTATATCAAATGAGACTCTGTGTACAAGTAAAATAATATTATGTAGAAGCCCAAGACAGTGCGATCTTGCTTTACCATTTTCTCTGCTATGTACAGGGGTACTGATTAACTTAATCCAACCAGTGACTGAACTGAGTCACAATCATTTTACAATTTTGATAAAATTCAGTCTACCATAGGGCATATCCCTTGAGGACATTCAACAGAAAGCCTGGCTGTGCACTAGTGCATTTCATCTGGTGGGTCTTTCTCTCTGTTCCCTGCTCTTCAAAGATTTTCTATTTAGGTTTTTTGGTCTTCTTCTGCAGATAATTTCAAAATTAGGAAAATATCTTGACAGGAAACCTTGATCATGTGTTTTAGTGACTTTGAGTCTTCAATTTTGTTATTTTAGCTTCACATGATTACTAAAAGTGTTTTTGAGCTCTCTCTTCAGATGAGTCTGTCTCTTAGCACTGGGGAACTCCATGGAAACCTGTTCTGTATGTCAGATGTTTTCAGCTTATCTTTTAATCTTTCTGACTCACCCAACTGCAGACATCGGCAAATGCATTGAAGGAGAAGCAGGACCTGTGGTGAAACTTCTCTGGCCTTTCCTTTCCTCACCCCAGTTCTTTGTGATCAAAAGATTTCCTGTTTTCTCTGCTCCTTCCATTGATTCTCTGCCTGGACCAAGCCTGGAAACTTAGGGATGTGGTTTGCTTTGCATCCCCACCCAAATCCCATGTCGAACTGTAATCCCCATGTGTTGGAGAAGGGGTCTGGTGGTAGGTGATTGCATCATGGAAGCAGGCTTCCCCCTTGCTGTTCTCATGATAGCGAGTGTGTTCTCACAAGATCTGCTTGTTTGAAAGTGTGTGGCACTTCCCCCTTCACTCTCTTGCTCTCCTGCTCTGCCATGGTAAGACATGCTTGCTTTCCCTTTGCCTTCTGCCATGATTGTAAGTTTCCTGAGGCCTCCCAGTCCTGATTCCTGTTAAGCCTGTGGAACTGTGGGTCAATTAAACCTCTTTTCTTCATAAGTTATCCAGTCTGAGGAGTTCTTTAGAGCAGTATGAGAATGAACAAATACTTTCAGCCTCCAGATAGTGTCCTGAATTGACAAATGCCCCCATGGAAATGCTGTTTCAGATAATTGGCTCACTTTTCTTCAGAGAGTTCTCCTCTCTCTGAAATTTTAATCTCATTAATCTTCATCAATTCAGTAGCTTCCTGATGCTGTAAATGAATTATCATTGTTTTTCCTATTGTTTTTACAATTCTTCTTCTTGGGAGCTATTCTGCTACAATCTCTTTCATTCTACCCAGACAGAAGTCTCATCAGAATTCTTTATTTCTTAATTTTTGCCAAACTGAGGGTTTTAAAATGATATCTTAATATTTTCTTAGTTCTGTTTCTTTGATAAAGTTTAGATTTCCTAAAGTATCCTTAGCCTTTGGGATCTTGCATATATCTCCTTCACAACTGCAACCAGTTCCTGTACAATTCACCATGCAATGCATGTGAAATCTCTGTAGCTCTCCTGTGATCCTTTTTACTTCTTATTATATGTTATTCACGTTAATTCTAATCTCCCATAGGCCATAATCTCTAAAGACTGACATAGTTCATGTCAGAATTACCTTATGTGCCGCCTTATTCTGCTTTCATATGCCCCAATATTTTCAAATAATTAAGAAAACCATAGAATTTCTCACGCAAACTTATTACTTTTAAGAGCAAAAGAAGTGTTCTTTATAATTATGCCATTAAAAAAGGCATAAATTGGGACTGCCTGGATATGCAAAGACATTCTACTTATTATAAGTGTTAAATGAATAATTGGATAAATCAAAACAGAATATAGAAATAGTCTTAATATGAATATTAGCAAGAAATAGTTTTGAGCTTCTCTATTACTTTAGCAATTGCAGGTAGAGAAAAAGCAATTATTTTTATTACAAATTCTTAAATTAATTTTAATATTTAATATTTAATGCTATAACATCCCCAGGGAAATTTAAATTTTAAGAAAATTTAGTAAAAATAATGTGCATGTATATGCATGTATGTATATGTGTGTGCATTAAAATGAGGATATATATTAAAATATCAATGGTGATTTTTCTTTCTAGATATAATTGTAAGTAATTATTTAGCTTTCTTATGCTTCTCAATATATTCCAAATTGTGCACTGTAAATATTTATTATTTTCAATATAAAAATGAGCAAAAACTTACAAAAATAAATTTATCATGACCTAATAATTCAGAGTATGATTTCTTTTCCTCTTAGCTTTACCCCAATAACTAAGATACTGCATATACTACATGAGGACTGCACATATATGTTCTTTTGCTTAAAAAAAGTAATGTAAATATTCTAAAACTATATGTTAAAATATCTGAGCAGCTACTATGGAGCCATGCCAAATTTAAATGATAGAATTTGACATAGTACTAATATTTTTTAAGTTAATTGCTACTGAAGTATTCCTTATTTCAGAACTCTACAGTAGAGTACAGTTAGTACTTTTCATGTTGTAAATACATTATTTAATTTACATACATTTTAAGTGTTTGGTCTCACATATAGGAATCTTTTCTAATGAGAAACAGATGCTCAGAATTAGGAGGATAAAAAAGGCAAACCAAGTTACACAAAAGAGAAAATAGCCTGCTGTGCTTCCAGATAGACTTTAGATGACAGACTGCCAGAGTGAGACTTTTTATTATCTTACTTTGATTTATCACAGAGGGAGAGAGAAAAGGACAATGAAAACAGCTTGCCAAAAGTTACAATTTTCACCTCAGGATGTTTTGAAAAAAGGAAATAATTACTTTGTAAGAAGCTTAAAACTGAAGATGTAATGATAATTATAAAGGACTTATAACACTAAAACCTAAAATTCTGTGAGGATTCTAAAATTCTTGGCTATAGCACTAATGTCAGTATCAGATACATGTTTTCACTAAGATTTCTTTTACCCTGATATTTCTCTTTAAACTGAGGCATTTTGAAGGTATTAAGCAGAAGTATTAATACCTTCATGACATCACACATGGAAACTGAAAAAGAACTGAATAAGCAATTATCATACAATTTCTCTCATAGTATTACTAGTATAATCACCATAGCCCTAAAGAACATTGTAGCCACATCACAGCCTATTGAGAAAGGTGTTGGTTTTCTAACATTCTCCAATAGCGTTAAGTGGTACATATAATATAAATTGCAGGGATTCAGATTGATATAAGAAGACTTCTGCTTTCAGCTAATATGTAGTAGCCCAGGGAAAACCAACTCTCCCACTAAAGACAACAAGAAAAAACAGATAAAATATTTTTTAAACCACTGGAAGACATTGAGAAGTTGTCATGGCAACCAGAATCCAACGGATCAATACATCGGAAGAAACAGGACTTCAGAGAAGTAAGCAGATCATCTTTAAGCTATATTTCTCCTTGAGATTTTTGATGATTCTTGATACAGGACAACAGACTGAGAATCCAGGCAGAGGTTCTTAACTAAGAGGTAAAGAAGCAAGGAAAACTTTTGATACATTCACAGGACTGTAGACATAAAATTTTGAACTCAAGTGCTCCAAGGCAGCTAGAACTTGAGAAGCCAAGATCCTGGAGAGAGGGAAGTAAGCAAAAGTGAGACTGACACTTGGTGGTTTCCCTCTAGAGAAATTATCAAATTTTAGGCTACACAAAGCACAGGATACAAAACTAAGCAGAAAGCTGCTGAAAGTCAGAATAAAGTTTCTGGAAGTCTCATGGTGCTGAGGAATCAAAATTGGAGTGAAAGACTTTCGACGGATGAGACGTTCAAGTACACAATTGGAACCCAGAATCTAAGCCAGGAACCCTGGATAGTTCTACCCTCAGAACAGGATGCACCAGGTGAAGCAGATCAAGTTTGATAAAACCACAGTCCACATCAAATCAGTTCAGTCTTTAACGGGATTATAACATAAAGGAGAAACACCTGGGGATACATAAATATTGATTATGCAAAGCAATCATATTAATAGTAATATAAGATAGGATGTAATGTGTGGAAATAAAATGCAGAAGAAAAAAAGCACAACAGTGATGCAAGATAAATTTAAGTGTTTCATGATCCTTGCCTTGCATGGAAAGTGATAAAAGTACTAATTTATTTGAGACTGTAAAAGATTAAATTTTTTTTTTGTAATTTCTATGGTAACCGTAAAAAATAAAAGAATGTAGAGCTAACAAATTAACACAGGAGAAAATTGAATATTAAAATACTAGTAATCATTATTTTGATTAATATAAGGCTAATCAAAAGAAGGGAAAAAAGATAAAATGAAACATAAATCCAGTAAGATAAACAGAAAATAGTTAAGTGGTAGATATAAATATAATTATGTCAGCAATTATATCACATGTAAATAAACTAGATATTCTAATTTAAAGATAAACATTATCAGATGGAAAAGCAGAATCAAACTCATAAGTCTGATTATAAGACACAGTCCTTAAACATAAACACAAAAGGTGAAAATAGAAGGTTGGAATGCTAAAAATCAAAGGATGGAAAATGGTATATCATGCAAGTAACTAACAAAAATAAAAGCCGTTAGTTATACTAATATCAGACAAAGTAGACTCTGTTTCTAGTGGTCAATAGAAAGGAGAATAGAGGGCTTATATTAGCAATTCAGGGTTTGATTAATATTTGATAATAATTCAATATATTTCCCCAGTAATAGAAAAATATAATCATTTCAACTGATACAGAGGAAGAATTTGACAAAATTCAGTGCCTATTTGTGATCAGTTTCTCAGCAAGCTTAAGAAACTCTTCAAAGACTTTCAAAGGTTGAGAGGTTCAAGTACACAATCAGAACAGAATCTCAGCCAGGACCCCTAGATAGCTCTACCCTCAGAATAGGATGCACCAGGTGAAGCAGAACAAGTTTGATAAAACCACAGTCCACATCAAATCAGCTCAGTCTGTAACTAGATTATAACATAAAGAAGAAATATGTGGGGATACATAAATATTGATTATACAAAGCAATCATATTAATAATAATATAAGATAGGACATAAAATATGTATAGAAATAAAATGCATGAGAAAAAAACACAACAGTGATGCAAGATAAATTTAAGTGTTTCATCATCCTTGCCCTGCTTGGAAAGTGATAAAACTACTAATTTATTTAAGAATGTAAAAGATTCAACCTATTAATGGGCATCTCTGCCAAACCTATAGATAGCATCAAACATAATGCCGAACTTTTTAGTGATGAAAATGATGTCCTAGACCTAGAATGGCCAAAACAATCATGGAAAATAAGAACAAAGTCGAAGGACTTACGTTACCTGATTTTCAGACTAAAATTTCAGTAATCAAGTCAGTGTGGTATTTGCAGAAAGATAGATGAATACATGGATAGAACAGAATAGAGGGTACATAATCAGGACTAAACATGTGTTCAGGTGAATATTGACAAAAGTACCAGTCATTCAATGAGGGAAGGCAATATATTAAAAAATTGATTTGGGTGAACTTGATGTCTATTTAGGAAAAACAAAAACAAACAATAACTTCGATCCACTCTCTTAAGAACTGAATGTTTGTGCCTCCTCCAAATGTATACATTGAAATCCTAACTCCCAAAGTGATGATACTAAGAGGTGGGGCACTCGGAGGTAATTAGGTCATGAGGGCAGAGGTTTCATGAGTGAGATTACTACCTTTATGAAAGTGACCCCATGGAGCTTTCCAGTGTCTCTGCCAGCTGAAGATATAAGAATACAACAGTCTGCATCCTGAAAGAGGGCCTTTACCAGAACCTGCCCATGCTGGCACCCTATTCTCAGACTTCCATCCTGAAGAACTGTAAAAATTAAACTTCTGTGGTATATAAGCCACCCAATCTGTGGCTGGCTTTGTTATAGCTACATAAACTAAGACATGTTGGTTATGTACTACAAGATGTAATACAGTAATAATGTGATACAGGAATAATGTATTACAGTAATAAGATATTACAGTAATAAATATAAAAGTCAAAACCATAAATCTCTTAGAAAAAACATAGGAGAATATCTCTATGACCTGGAATAGGCAAGGTTTCTACACTGAACTATGCATTAACTGTAAAAGGAAAATTCATCAATTGGACTTCATCAAAATTAAATACTTTTACTCATCAAATAATGCCAATAAGAAATGAAAAGCCAAAGACTGAGAAAAAATATTTGCAATACATAAATCTGACAAAGAACTCAAATCCAGATTATGCAATTAATAATAAAAGGCAAGTGGCCCAATTAAAAAAAGGGCAAGAATTTGGATAGATATTTCACAAAAGATGGCATAAAGATGGCCAAGAAACACATAAAAGGACTCTCAAGATTATTAGTCATCAGGAAAATGCAAATGGAAACTATAATTAAATACCTCTCTACACACTCATTAGAGTGGCTAAGATGTAAAAGACTATCAACACCAAATGAATCATATACATTCTTGGTGGAGGCAAAATGGCAAAAGCATTGTGTAAATTTGTTTGGCAATTTCTTATAAGTTAAACATACATCTGCCTTATCATTCAGCAATTTCATTCCTAAGCATATAACCACACTAAATGAAAATATATGTTCATGAAATCTTGTATATATATGTTGATTGTACCCCTATTTCTCACAGTGAGTGTTGGAGACAACCCATACGTTCATCACCAGAAGAATACACATAGTATATTCATGCAAGAGAATATTACTCAGTAATTAAAGGGAATAAGCTCCTGTTACATGCCAGAACATGGATCAATCTCATGTTATGTGAGAGAGAGAGACATAAAATAACATCTACCCTATTATTTCATTTTTATTAAGTTCAAGAACAGGCAAAATTAATATATGGGGCTAGAAATCAGAATGGTGGTCGTCTCTAATTGGAGAGCAGGATAGATTAGAAAGGGACAATAGAAAACTTTCTAGAGCAAGGGCAATGCTCTAGGTTTTGGTTGTATGTTGGTTTCACAGGTGTATTACACATTTGTAGAATGTATCAGACTATCATTAACGCATGTTACTATATGTAATTATACTTCAATAAAAAAATGCATAAAATGAGAGAATAAAAAGGATTAGAGAAAAAGTATAAATATTGAAGCAAGTCAAAGATGATTTAATATATAGATACTAAGAATTCTTGATGAAGAAAACTAAAGCAAGGAAACAAATACTGAAGAGTGTAATTCAATAAAATTTTCCTAAAATTAAAAAAAAAGTAACTACACATTAAAAGAGAGTACTGCATTTCTAAGAATAGTGACCCAATACAATCAGTACCAAGAAATGTTCTAGTAAAATCACTAGAGTTTATAGAGAAAGAAAAAAAATATTTTGGATGTCTAAAGCAGTTAAGTGTTTTACAAGGGAAAAAAAACATTATTATAAGATTTTGAGACAGCAAAGCTTTTATACTAAATGTAATTGGAACAACATATGGAAAATATGTAAGAAAAATAAAATGTGCACCCTGAATTATATCCAGCAAAATTGCCCTTTGAGATAAAGATTGTAGACAAAATGTTTTCAACAAGCAAAATCTAAGTTTTAGTCCCATGAACTTTTCCTGAGAAATCTACTCTAGAATAAGATTATAAGCTTCAGATTACTGAAATAACTACAGAGACATCATCATAGGAACAGGAGGTAAGTGTTAAATATGACCTTAATTGTAGAACTAAGATTAAATGAAAGTTGAAAGAAAGATGGTATTGTACTCAGATAATGTAGATATGGTAAAACTATTTAAAAAGGAGGAGATGGGAAGATAGTATGAAATTTGTTTTAATTCCTCTCAGTAGTGAGTTGGTAGTGATGGTGTTAGCAGTTATTATAGGACATTTGTATGACTATTGTGGAATAATAAAAATATACACTTATGAGATATTCTGACTCTTGCATCCCTTTTCTTGGGAGCTAGGATTCTTACTGTGGGAGAAATGAAATATATATGTAGTACATGTTAATGCATGAGCTGCCTATGAATTTCTGGTCAGAAAAGCTGAGCATAAATATAATAAGGTATGTTGTGGGACACAAATTTTGGGCTGATTCTTAAAATCTACTTACTACATAATTCATTATCTTAGAACAGTATGATGCTATATGAATGTAACATGTTCATGGGTAGTATGACAAGCAGAACGTGGGTATTGTGGTCTTTACTGTAGAGTTAAATAAACCGAACTCTGCAAAAAATGAAAGTAAATGTGAAAAACATGATGAGCTGCCATGAACCCCAAAAAGTGCACATTCCTAAGGAAAAGTTTTCCAAGGACCAGCCAGGATCTCACTCTCAGTTTTGCTGCCATCCTTCCCACTACTCACCTCTCAGGTCAATCCTAAATGCAGGGCTTGTTTTTGTCTGCCCACAAAGAGTGATATATCAGCTAGGATAAAACTTACATTAAGCAAGTTCATGAAATGAGATGGTCACATGCCAGATTCATTCCATTTTCATTTTGCAGTGGAAATAACAAACAGTGTTGAAAATACGGCAACATATATCAATAGACTTACAAGGTGAGACAAGACTTGACCATTGCTTGTTCACAGGGAGGCAGACGGGGGCGTGGAGGGTTACAAAGTTTAATAGTTAAACATTCGATGGCATTAAATGAAGATAGGTAGGTTCATCTTAAATTTTTAATGACCCAGGTGGTCATTAAACCCCTTTACCCTCCTCTACCTTACAGAGGTCTGTGGCCATTTCCAATATTTGGGTAACTGCTTTTCTATGCTTTCATGGTTTACCAGTGTTCCTTTTTTACAGATCAGTCATGTTTTAGTATGTTTATACATTTATTCTGGTTATAGTTCAACTTTTATAGGTCTTGGAGCCCAATAATCCTGAGGCAAAGGCATGTCTCTGTTGGCTCTGTGTAGATATTAACATTGAATTTTTTGAGCAATTTTACTTTTACTTTTGTTCTTAAGTATTTGTGTTCATTGTCTTCAGCCCACCTGTCAAAGCCACAAGTCAGGCCACTGTAATCTCTGCCCTGGAACCTGCACCAGTCTCCTCCCAGGGCTCAGGCTCATATCTTGCTCTCCTCCTAAGCATCCTCCATACTGGGGGTAGAGTGACAGTTCTGAAACACACATCTCACTGGTCACAGTGCATCCTGCTCTGTGGCCTGAGTAGCTTCTCATTGATCAGAAGATAAGGTCCAAGCTCATAAGGCTTCCTCTAACTAGTTCCTGAGAGATCTGGCCCTAGAGACCCATCCAGTCTTGTCTCAGTATGTTTTCCTTCTTACTTTTACTTCTTACTCTTGCTCCAGGCATCCTGGAATTGCTTCATTTCCTTTATCTATTAGTGCTTTTTTTTCCTCTTTAAATCCAGATTCTCTGACTGCTCTATCCCATTAGCTTTCTTCCTTTCCTAACCAACCCCATCTTCTTCAGAAATCTTAGCTAGAGCAATGTTTCCTGGAAACATTTCCAGCATTCTTGGACTGGTTAGAGGCTTCTAATAACACTCCTGTGACACCTGTACTTCTCACAGAAACACTCACCATGCTTGTATTACCTTGTCCAATGCCTGATCTACTAGCTGGATTTCAATTTCCACTAAGTCAGGAGCCAGGTCTGTTTGCTCATCACTGCAGTCGTCCCATTGCCTAATACAATTAGGTGCTTGAAAGTTGTTTATTGAATGAATGAGTCAACAGTGTTTCTCTTCTGGATCTTAAGAGGTATGTTTCAACCCTTGAAACCAAGCTTATAATTCTAACCATCCTAGCAAAAGTGATTTTATACGAGGATCAGCCCTGAAATAACTTTGGGCTTCACATGCTCGGAGCTAAACAAATATTCCTTGTAAAGAATACCAACCCTACTGAGACCTTTTTTTCTTCGTTTTCATAATAAGCTGTGGTCTTGTTTGCCTCCAAATCTTTTTACACTGTGGTCCCTATGCCTAAAATACTCTCTCTGCACTTCCCCAACCTTAACCCCCTCATTCTTAATCTCCTACTTGGTCCAAGTAATGGGAACTATTGTTCATAGAGCTTCCTGACCTTCCCTGCCTCCAAGACCTTTACTAGAGGCCCTCTCTGTGCCTTCCAAACATTCCCTACTTCCTCTGTTGTAGAACTTCACTGTGTCATATTGTCATGGCCAGGTTTCTCACTGGTATGCCTCTACTCCACTCCACTCCACTTGAAATTCTTCTGTAAGATCACAGACGGTGCTATTTTCTTTACCAATAAATTGTCCACGGTTTGTAAAATAGTTGACTGTATAATTTCTTAAAGTAAGGACTGAATTATAAAAAGCTTACTTAAATGTCTATAGTTTGCAATAAGACACTAATGGAATCAACAGCTACAGTCACAGAGCTGGCTGACAGCATCCCCTCTCCTCCCTCATCCCTATTCCAGTTCCATTATCATAATTTCTTTTATTGTACTTTTATCATATAAGTCTATATTTTGTCATACCCATCTAAGCTCAATAATGTAAGAAATACAAGGTTTGATCAAGTGGAAAGTGATGTAAATTCCCATAGTGTTTGAGGGCATTTACTAGGAGAATGGTAACAAGTATATAATTTTATAACTGGAAAATCTGGAGAAGGAAAGTATTTCCTATTGTCATTGATTTCTTGCAAACAGTTGTTTTTCATTACCTTAAGCAGCACCTAGGGGCTCGGCCTAATTTTGTTAGCAGCCAATTCCTCATATATCTTACAGATAATCTGCGTAGAGGCTATTATTAAGTTGCCTTCAGTTATAGGAGGCATCCCTTACTCCTTTGAAATAAAATCATATTATAGGTACATTTTTTGGTTAACTTGATTATATACCCACTGATCTTCTTTTTTTAAATTCTGTTAACCAGTGTTAACAATAGTATTTTATTGTTGTCCTGTAACTTATGATGTATTTTTATTAACTCAGAAGACAATGTCCTAATGATCTATTTTCTTCATAAGACAAAGCAAGCAAAGCAAAGCAAAACAAAACTTAACTTTCATCTTTTCTCGGTCTTCATCCTGAGGCAATGTAAAGGCATTTTATAGCCAGACCCTCTATAATAGTAGTGAAGATAAGGTCTGGTTTTTAAACTTGGTTGACTCTATACCTCAAACTTCCATAATAAATGCATCCTCTAACAGAGCCATGGAGTTTTCTTCCCTCTCTGTGGACAGTGTTTCTCTCTGTGCTACATAGAACCCTGTGGGTAGAGGGAATTCAGCCAGTCTCCTTGGATATCTGGACCTATAACAACATGTGAACTCATGGGCATTAGCATGGTTATCCTTGAATTCACCATGAGTGCTCAAGAAATAAAGATACTTGAGAAGAAGATGAAAAAGGCATACAGTGAGACAGGAGACAAGAAGATAGAGCCTGAAGCCTTTCTAGTGTGGAGCCAGTCCTCTACGTAATATGAGATACCTGATATTATTTCTTATATTTTTATATTAAACACCCTACCCCATTTGCTTAGGCTAGCTTAAGTTATCATCTGTAATGTCCAGCCAAAATGTTCTAATTAATGACCCTTTAGGCTCTGTTCTTGCAGTCTGAAGCTTCCAAATCCACTGGGACTTTCCTCTTATTTTTCTTCCTTCTCCAAACTCTCAATACTTTTGCCCCTGGGCTAGCTTTACAACACGTTCACATGGTCTGCTTCGCTTTTAAGTTGATAACACTTTACACTGGACACTAAGGCTAGCAGATGGGATGCAAATGACCTCATCTTTCTTCAGCTGAGGCCAAGCATGGACAGGTTGCCAAACCATGCCAAACAGGGTGTCCTTATTCACACATGTCACACTGAGTAACACTTGCATGCCTCCACTTCCAGCAGACTTACAGCTCCTCCATTTTTTCTAGCATGAATATAATGAGTGTATAAGGCTAAGGCATATTTCAAGTTTCTAGAACTTTCTTTATTTGAAGGAGTGATTAAGAATTTTATGTTAGTATATGAACTTTCATGTACCTTGCCATATTTTTATAATTTTAATGTCACTGGCTAACAATTATTGAGATTTTACTCAATGATTTATGTACTGTGCTATACTCTTTAATTTTCTCACTTTACCCTCTTCAGAATCCTATGAAATAAGCACTATTATTATCCATTTTTATAACTGAAATACATAGAAGTTAAGCAATTTGCCCAAGGACTAGTAATTTGAAAGAAAACAGATGACTCGGTAGACATCTGCTATGAACTGAAGGTTTGTGGTCTTCCAAAACTCCTATGTTGAAGTCCTACCCTAATGCAAGAGTATGAAGAGGTATGGTCTTTGGAAGATAATTATGTCAGGAGGGTGGAGCCCTCATTAAGAAATCAGTGCCCTAATGAAAATACAGGAGAGAGCTTGCTTCCTCCCTCCTCTACTCTCCATCATGTGAGGATACAATGAGAAGATGGCCATCTTCAAACCAGAAGAGGACCCTTACTAGGACCCCACATGCTGGCACCCTAATCTAGGACTTCTCAGCCTCCAGAACTGTGAGCAATAAATTTCTGCTGTTTAAGTAATCCAGTCTATGATATATTTGTTATAGCAGTTCAAACTGACTAAAACGACATCTGACTCTGAAATTTCTCATTAACATGAATACATTATGCTGCTTCTTATCATTTTATGCACACGATGTTATTGTAACCATGTGTTAAACAATGAACATTTTGGGGATGGGCTCTGTCTCTTATTAATTAAATTTAATGCATGAATAATAAATACACTATTGAGGTAACAAACAGAGAGCCCTTAGAATGATAAAAAATAAATGATTTTATCCAGAAAACAACAATTTTGGGCCCCATCTCTTCCTCTTATAAAACTGGCATTGAGCTTTCCAAGCCTCGGATTCTTTATTTGTAGGATGATGTTATGAATGTACTCACCTTGGGCCATTATGGATAATTATTTGGAAATATTTATGAATTCAGTTTAGAAACTACACATTAACATATGAGAATAAAAAAATGTTTCAGAACTTGAATATGCATTGACCATACAAGTTTATTTAAATATGAAATATAAAAGATGATCTATATTTAAAAGAAATTATGTTATCCTTGAAGCCATAGTATAATGAGTGCCCATGGTCTGTCTCAGATGAGAACTTGAAAATATAAACCATAAGTATTAAAAGTAGTTATCTCTGTGTTATTTGTGGAGCAAGTGTGTTTTTTGCAAGAGAAAAAAAGAAAATGATGGTGAGTGCATATTTGCTGCACCAGGTTGGGGACAGGGAGTGTGCATCTCCATTAACCTGGGGCTGTTCACCCCTTCCTTGCACTTGAGCGTGTGGCTCTCCAGGTGGTCTCCTGCAGCTGCATTCTCCTCCACATGCAATTTACTTACAAAGCTATGTTCATTCTAAAGTATGCTAAGGGCCTTTAGGTGAAGAAAAAGTGTTGCATCTTTCAGGAAGTGAGAACATTCTGGCCTGATTTTTTGGGGAGCACAGGACTTTACCTCAAATAAAATATCCTTGCGCTGGGCATGTAGGCACTATGACTGACTATGCTTCAGGGAGGAATCTAAGGATTTCTAACTCTTTCCAGTTACACAGAACAGATGTGCATGCTTTATTCCCAACTGAGTTTAACTCTGGATACACAATACCCTTCTTTCTTCTTCTTCTTCTTCATCGTCTTCCTTTTTTTTTTTTTTTTTGAGACAAAGTTTCACTCTTGTTGCCCAGGGTGGAGTGCAGTGGTGTAATCTCGGCTCACTGCAACCTCTGCTTCCTGGGTTCAAGCTATTCCCCTGCCTCAGCCTCCCAAGTAGCTGGGATTACAAGTGCGAGCCACCACACCTGGCTAATTTTATTTTTGTATTTGTAGTAGAGACAGGGTTTTGTCATATTGGCCAGGCTGGTCTTGAACTACTCACCTCAGGTGATCCACCCACTTCGGCCTTCCAAAATGCTAGAACTATAGGCATGAGCCACCATACCTGGCCTACCATTTTTTCTTCTACAAAGGGCACCTACTTACAGACTGAGAGTGCTCCAGCCCATCAGTAATTCCAGAAGACCACACCTTCCTTTCCAGGCTTTCCCTCATTTGTGCCTTCTGAAATCTTACTATCAATGTTTATAAGTCCAGAGGTCCAATAAAATCAGTAGGATGGGTTTTATTTTCAAATTTTAATAAAACTGATGATAATCTCTGTCTGATTTTTTATACTATTTTAATATCAGTCATTACACACACAGCTGAGTGAAAACCAGTGTCACCCACACATATCCTCTGAATTGGTGCTTCATTGTCATACTTCTCAATTAATGTCAGATGGCTCTGCTGTAACAGCCCAGCTCTCAGCCAGGCCTCCCAGCATATACCAGATGATGTCTCTCTTATGTTTTCATTTTTTCCTTTTTTGTCACCTCCTTTCTCAGATATTACAAAGAAGCTTAAAGTTCTCCTCTGCGACCCCCTTCTTCCCTCTTCTTCAACTTCCTCAAAAATTGCTGGAATTTCCTGCTTGTTTTAATGCCAAACTCCTTAACTTACTGTAGTATGTAATATAACTTCTACCCAGATTATAGCACTGAAACCTCTCAAAGTTAGCCGTAGAGTCCCCATCCTTGATGATTCCAAGGATAAGACCTCAAGTTCTATATTATTGAAACATTCTGTTATTGACTGAATATACGAGTCATTCTCCCCAAAATTCATCTATTGAAGCCCTAATAGATATTGTTTTGGAGATGGAGCCTTTGGGTAATTAGGTTTAGATGAGGTCATTAGGATGGGGTTCTTGGGATGGGATTAGTGCTCATGTAAAAAAAACAAAAAATAGAAACAAAGCAAAACAACACAGTAGAGCTGTCTCTCTGTCTGTTTCATTGCTAGCTATATCCTCTATCTCTGTCTTTCAAAGAAGAGGTCATGTGAGCACACAGCAAGATGGTAGCTGTCTGCAACTCCAGGGGAAAGCCTTCAGCAGAAACCAACCATGTTGGCACCCTGATCTTGATTTTCAGCCTCCAGAACTGTGAGAAGATACACATCTTTTGTTTCAACCGCCCCGTCGGTGGTGTTTTGTTTTGGCAATCTAAGCACATTAAGACAAGGTGTCCTTGGTTTCCATAATATTGCATCCTTTTATTTCCCACATTCTTTTTGATTACCTTTGTTTATTGACTTCAGATTTTCCTTATCTTACCTCTTAAGTGTAAGAGTTCCCTAGTGTTTGTTCTTCCTCGTAGTTCTTCTTTTCTCATGTCATAGCTACCCTCTTGTGCTCTTTAAATACTTTGATAATTGATCTTCAATTCTAGAGGTCTGGCCTTTAGACCTCTCTCTTAAGTTCCAGATTTAAATTTCTAAGAATGTTACGGATACCTCCCTTTGGATGACGTTATACCACTTTCAGTTAATTAATCTGAAACCCAACTTGTCAATATCTCCTCCATCCCACTCCTGTATTCCTTATCTGTTTAATAGTAGCAGTATTTTTCTACTCACCAAGGCTCAAATCATAAGTGTCCTATTTTCTTATTATTTCTTTCACCTCACATAACTGGTATTTTAAGTCTAGTGAATTAAGCTCAGAAAACATTTTCATATGCATGCCTTGGATTCAGCTTTTACTCTACTACTCTAGTTTAAGGTTTTATTTTTACCTGTTATTTGGATTACTGTGGCACTCTATTAACCAGTCTTTCTATAAGTCAATTTCTTCCCATAAAGCTTACACATGATGATGAAACGTCACAAAAACCTTTAATGCACCTGGTGGTTTATAGAAAAAGTACTGAAACTTCCTCTTGGGACACTGACTATTATCTGTATTCATTCCTCTTCTTGCATTTGCAAATTTGCCCAGCACTACACCTCTCTATGTACTTCATGCATAACAAATTCTATGTCATGCCATGAAAGTGCATTAACATTTCTGAATCTTCACTTACATTATTTTCTCTATGTAAAATGCTACATAATAGCACAATTTCTTCAGTTGAAAAACACCCTATATGGTCAAGTTCACATGCTACTTATTTATACTCGAGGATCTTTCCAATCCTCCTACAGATACTACTCCATTAGCTGGACTTGATCTCTTTCTTCCTTGGGCACTGAAAATGTTATATTGGTTTTCCACTACGGTACCTAACATAGTACATTTAGTTATATTTTTTTAGTGTCTCCCCTTGCCATATTTCAAGATTGGTGCAGTCAGTGCCTGGTTCATATATATATATTTCACCTTGAATACCTAGCACCTTATTAAGTACCTAAGTGCTTTTAAGCTTACAATGATTGATTGCATAAGTGAATGAATGAGAAGTAGATCCTCAATAAATACTACTCAGTAGTAAAATTCTATTACAAATGGCTGCTGTTGCCAATGCAGGGAGCCTTGCAGACAGTTAGCAGCCTGAAAACAAACTGTATTATTTGAGAGGATGTACTTTTATCTCTTAGCGAAAGTTTTTGCAGTTCACTCTGGTATGGTGCAGTATCAATTTGAACTCATTAAACTGAAGTGACACAGGAAAAAAAAATCTTCTGATGTTTAGTATAAATATCATGAAGAATTACAATAGCTTTTAATGCTATATATTGTGTGATTAAGAGAAAAAGAATTTCAAAATGCCAAGATTATCTTATTTGTGAGCCAGAATAGTGAATGAGTTCTTTCAAATAAATTCTGGTAGGGTACAGTGACTATAATTAACCACAGTTCAAGTAGCTAGAAGAGAGGATTTTGAATCTTCCCAACACTAAGAAATGGTAAATGTTTGAAATGATAAATGTGCTAATTACCCTGATTTGATCATTACACATGGTATTCAGGTATGAAAATATTACCACGTACCCCATAAAAAGGTACAGTTTTTATATGTCAATGAATAATAATAAAAATTTAGCAGAGATATAAAATTAAATGAGAACTGTATCAAAAATGAAAAGAGGAGAATATGCCACTTCTATTTGGCTGTGATATCTGTAAGCTCACTAATACATCTCTTTTCATAATCAGAGGAAAGACAAATCAAAATGCTTACCCAGGGCATAATGACTAATGCTGCAGGCTTATTTGCTTCTACTGGTGGACAAAATATGTTTCTAGCAGAGAAGAACAAAGTGGGAAATTTCCTCAGAGCATCATTCCATTTAGAATTTTACTTGGTTCTTGACTCAGCTAAAAAAATACTCAAATACTCAAGAACTAATCCAGGTAGCATAATAATATCCATTATAGGTTACTTAATAACCAATATTTTAAAATTACTTCTTTGTGTCAGTCCGATGCCTTTAGGGAGGAAAGGTTGTAATTGTTTTTAGTTTTGTACACAATTCTGCATGCAAAAGGTCATAGCAATGTATTGTCGCATTTCAGCTCCATGTGCCATCAAATTGTTTGGCACTCAGTGATTTTATTTATTTAGGAATAACCTAGAGATGTTAGTTTGAAATTTAATCATTGATATCATTACTTTTTTAAAAAGCATGTCATTTAATTTACATGACATTTGAATTTTTCAGTTGAATAATGTCAACTCATTTTGCCTTAAAAAGGAGTGTTAAATAACTTGGATCTAAATAATTTACTTCTTTATAAATGTCCATAGATTTCCATTTTTTCTATTGCCAAGAAAGAGATTGTTTTCAATATTTTTAAATATACTTAGTCCTGAGTATTTTTCCATTCATGTTCATTTTTTTTTAAAAGCTAAAGAAATGAGAGGTGTCAAAGGCAACTGCAGCTGATCTTCCAGGATAAGAGTATGCCTGAAGGGATTTCTGATGATAAATAACTCAAGCAACCCAAACACCCAGTGTATTAATTAAACTCCTCCTAAATGATATTCCAGAAAATGTAAAGTGTCCAAACCTTTCGTTGTGTCAGATATTCAGCTGTGAATAAAATAAAAAATTGAAGTAAACTTTGCTAAAGACAGACACACAACATCATTCCAACCACGTATCTCAGAAACAGCCTGTTATGAGAATGCTATGGGACTTGCAACTCCTCAGAACAATGTTCAAATAGATAGATGAGTTGGAAGCTCTTCATTACAGCATCTGTTCTGTGTTTATAGCTACACATGCAGACTGCTGAGCACCCTCAGTGTACCACAAATGTAGGAGTTACACATCCAGAATAGCAATAAACTCACTGGGTGATGTTTCTCTAGAGTTTTTAGCCCCTTTGCTTCAGTTGGCAAAACTCGAGCAGATTTTTGCTGCTGTAAAAATATTAGATTGTTTGTGGTTTTTGTAACTTTGGAGACAAACTAGGAAAACATAAAATGGCAATAAAAAGGGTAAAAACATAAGCATTAAGATTCTTTTTTATGTACTAAAATTACGGTCTCACATAATTACAACAGGAGCAACAGCAGAATAATTGAGAAAAATTAGTAAACATATGATTGTTTTCCATAGAAGGTTAGCCTCAAATACCCTCTCTGGGTCATCTCATGGCTTGGTGCATATTGGAGAAGGTATAAATTATACTCAGAAACCTGCAGGTTATAATTTTTAATTAGAAATATATTTCTTATTATTTTAATAATGCTTGATAAATTACAGCTAATAGTTTAACAGTTTGCTGATAAAACCAGTACTTCCTAGACTAAATCCAGTTCATTTAGACCATGCTGCTTTTTCTCTCAAAGCAAGATCCCACATTAAATTAATTTCTACATTTCTAATAGTGAAGGTAATACTCTCAGTTTATAAGAAAGTGGTTCCAGGTGTGGGAAGATAATCTCTTGCAGCAAGGCCTGGGCATTAGAGAAATGCTTGGCACTGGTAATGTGACATCGGCTAGCTCCATCTCATCTCTGTAGCAAGCACTGCATACTCTTCATTATTCACAGTTCACTTAAACAGGTGCCTATATGTATGTACATAGAATCACTGGGAGAGCTTTCAAAAATGCATATTCCTGGGCACCAACACAAGATAACTTAATTATGTAGGTTCTCTCTTTATCTTAAATGGTTAGAAGAACAACTTTCAAAAATGATCCATGCCCCAAAATTACAAGAAAGTTTCTGAAGAACCATAATAAAGGCAAGCTAGTTAGAAACATGGAGCTGCATAATGGTGGATGTCGTAATGGAACCCTCAGAAAACAGTAGGTGATGCAATAAAGCGAATCTTCTAATCCTTATGAACACTCCAATGTAAAGAATGCCTTCTTTACTTTCATTTTCTTTCCTCTTAATTCTTCCCTCTTAGTGGAAATTGTTAGTGATGCCATTTTACAACTGGAGTTTTGGCTAATTGTCTATTTTTTTTTCTCATTTTGTGGCACTGTTGGTTTGCTTTCATGATCCCTGATAACTCCCTGCCAGGAGTTTGCTACTGAGGGGAGTTTGGCTAGACTAAAAAACATTGTAAGAGAAAAAAAAAAGGCTAAGCAACTTTTACGATCAACATCTTATAACACACTTAAAAATGGATGCATCAAGAAGTAAGCATATGTTATTGGCTTCATCCTAATTTGAATAAAAGTAGGGATATCTTTACTTGTTTTCCCAAAGACTCCCTTGTTAGATCCTCAGAGTATAGAAATTCTGCAAAAGATGCCCATGTTCCTGCTTAAAAAGTAGACAAAAAGCCAAGAAATTTAAAGCACTTAAAATTTTTGGCATGTGTTAAAGTGAGAAATATCATACCAGTTAAGACCTAGACAAAGAGTGGCTAACGGGAATTACATTGAAAGGTTACAAAAATTCTACTATCACATTTGGGATTAAGAAAACAATAATAATAATAAAAAAAGTTACACAAATTTACAGCAGACTACTTTTCTCACCTACAAAATGGGGGAAAATAATGTTCATTTCTCTTATAATACCTTGCAGATAGGTTCAGATGAATGGAATAATTATTAAACAATGTGTACCTTATCATGATTATTATTAAAACTTTTTACTTTTAAAGGATTATTTGAAAAAGAAAAATGCTGCTAATTGAGGAGGTGACTTAATTTTTGGATAATTCAGTTACCTTTAGAACTTCAAGCATCCATGCTATTTTTAAGATAAAAAATATCACATTAAATTTGTTTTCAAGGGTCACAGAAAGAGGTGGCATATGCAAATTTTAACATATGCTTCTTCTCAAAATAAAAGAATAGAAAAGTGCTTATCATACAAACTACTCAGAAGAATTATATAAATCATCTGGACTTTGAACAGAATTCATTTGGACTTTAATGTTCACACAAAGTTTGAGCTTGAGGCTTATCAGCTGATTCATTTCTTTTTTTTTTTTTTGGTACTTTATGACTATAAAACTATTCTGATCATGACCTTGCAGTAGCAGAGATGACCCAATTCATGTATAACATCGTGGAACATCTTTATTACTATATACATAAAGTTCAATAAATAAGAGAAGTGTGACAAGATAGTTGTTTGACGGATCTTATTTTAGGACATACTCAGGGCTCAGTGGCAATCAAATTTTGAAATGGCAATTTCTCCAGGTACTAAGTTTTCCTCCCCTTCACCCTAGTTTAGTAGTGGTGTGATTCCAGAATGATTAACCAGAAGCTACCTTCACCATGGTCAGAACTAGACATTATAATGAGTGCTTGCCTCTCTGACCCAGACCCCAGGACCACAATGATGCTCCATAGAAGGAGGACCCATGTGAAAAGGTAAGTTACTGGCAGAACAGAAGCTTCCACTTGTAGGCAAGAATGAGGATTGTTTCCTGCTCCTGTTCTTTTAAAGAAATGAAAACAGAGAGAAGCCTCCGTTCTGCACTCCTACTGCAACAGAATGTGAGATTTAAACAAAAGGAGAAAAGATTAAGAAAGGAAGAGAAAGTCATTGGGGAATGTCAAAGGAAGAGAGAAGTCAGAAAACTAGAGGAAGATAGGAAAGAGACAAACACACAAAGACAGAGAGAGAGAGAGGAAGAGAGAAGAGAAGAGAGACAAACCCAGGTCAGATAACTCACTTGGCATTCCCTGCCCCTGCCTTCTTTCTTCGGAAGATGTTGAGGAAAGTGTTGGAGCGGCAAGGCAGCTTGCCATCGCCAACATGCATGCGGACAACATCAGAGGTGGTGAAGGCACTGCGGACATTCCTCTCAGGCTTGGCAATAATGATGTACATCTTGGGAGTGAACATGCACCCCAGGGCCACTGTTACACTGAGACTCACTGCAAAGCAAGTTGTGATGATCTTGTAGTTGCTCCCAAAGTAAATGGGCACAAAAGCTAGCCAGATGATACAGGTGGTGTACATGGTGAAGGCGATATATTTGGCCTCATTGAAGTTGGCGGGCACGTTGCGGGTCTTGAAGGCATAGTAGGTACAGCTCATGATGAGGAGTCCATTGTAGCCCAAAGGAGCCACCACACCCAGGTTGCTGGTATTGCAGATAAGGTAGACTTCCTTGATACTTGGGTAGGACAGAATGGGCATAGGGGGCTCCATGATGATCAGGGTTACCACCAGGGTTAGTTGCACGCTAATCAGAATTGAGGCAATGATCACCTGAGCCCAGGCACTCATGAACCTGGGCTTTCGGGTGCAGATCTTCTTCTTGCTGCCAGCCAGGATGCGTGCAATGCGATTGGTTTTAGTCACTAAAGCAGAGTAGCACATCGCAGAGGAGAGACCAACCAAGAGGCGCTGGAGGTAGCAGGAAGTTGTAGTAGGTTTGGCAATGAGAGTGAATGGGCACACATAACCAAGGAAGATGCCAGCCAGGATGATGTAGCAGAGCTCCCGACTAGAGGATTTGACGACTGGGGTGTCCCGGTACAGTACAAAGATTAGGGTGACAAACAAGGTAACAAGGATGCCCAGGCATGAAAAGGCGATGGCTATGATGGATTCGATGTTGCTCCACTCAAGATAGCGGACCGGAATGGGCTCACAGCCTGTGATGAGAAAAATCATTTTAGCATGAATCCAACATTTCTGCTAGGAATAACAGCATCCTGATTAGTTGCCAGGGACACAGTCATCTTTGAATCCTTCATGATTTATGGTATGTAATGATTTTTTTTTAAATGCTCACTATTACACAAATAAAGATACATCATGATCTTCCCTGGACAATTATATCCCCAAACCTAATCTCATTACAAGCCTAATGCGACATACTTGAACCTATAAAAATGATCTTTTCTTCCAACACCAGCATTATAAATAGATGTCATTCTGTGAATGGGACTCGGTTTTACACATTCAGAAAAAGAAAACACTCAAATGAAGCTTTGTTTCCAGTGAGGGTTAAATGGTGATAATGGGATAGAATAAATTATTAAGCAATAAACTAACAAAACATTTCTTTTGATGTAGTCCTTGTCCATAGGCAAGTCCAGCTCACAAACAATTAGTTTTTGGCCAGCAAAGTGTTTTCAATGTGAATTTTAGGGTTTAAGGATATTAGTGATTGAAAACCTTGCAGACTCTGAGAGCTGGCTGACATCACCCATAGCAATGTGATTACTCATGTGAGACTGTTGATTAGTTGGCACTCATTGTGCCAACTAATTAAATGTTACCTTAAATATCTTAATATTTAAATATCAACACCTTAAATATCACCCCTCTACTCATGAATCATAAATGATCTGTATCTGAAATCTGAGGGCCTTTAAGTTAGTAACCTCTAATGGACATATGCAGGAAGAATGAAATCTCCCCCAACCTAGCTCTTTAAAAGAAAGACCAGAATTTGTTCCTAAATACCTGACTTACCTTTTCTCTCTAGATGGAGAATAAAATCTATTTTGTATTTCAGAGTGAGAGAAAAATTTGTCAGGCTCTGGAGACAACCCCTTCACAGAATTTTTTGATCACAAAATATTTAGTCTGTGCCAATATTTCCCAAATTGTGAGAATAAAATCATTTCCATAAATTTAGGGAAAGACTCATTGTTCTGTAGCCATGGCAACAAGGAACCATCAGAACCAGTGCTAAACCTGTCAGTCAATCAACAACTTGCCTCAATGAACATGTGTTTGTACGTCAAGCAAGTACTGTCAGCTCTTGCTTCTGATAATCACTCGGGCAAGATCAGAATCACTTCAATAAATGAGTGCCAACTAATCAACAGTCTCATATGAGTAATCACATTGGTGCAGGTGATGTCAGCAAGCTCTCAGAGTCTGCAAGGTTTTCAATCCCTAAACTCCACACTTTCTTAAAACTCCGTATAAAATAAATAGTCTTCTGCTCAGAGAAAATGTATTTGCTTAGCATAACTATTCCTTACTATAGTAAGCAATTTGTTTAGCTTTTGTGTTTCGTTTTAAAAAATGTATGTATTTAGTCTCACCATGTTTCATATTTCTAGAGACTTCACCAAGATAATTATGAAAACCCCTTATTTGATAACATTCCAAGAGATGCTCTGATCAGCAAGGTCACTCACTGGGCGCCTCATGCCCAAATTCTGTCGTTCCCATGTACTACCATGTGAGTCAGTCCCAACAGTTTTCTCACTCTTGCCAATTTTAATGAGCTCTTGTTGTTGAATTTACCTATCATTATCCTAGGATTTGTAATAATGTGCGTCTATATATAGAAGGTCATTAAACTTAGGTCTTTGTTTAAGGTAATTTCACCAGTATCTTTAAAATATTAAGTCATATAACCTTCGGTTTTGAAATGCACCATTTGGTAATTAGACATAAGCTTTTTATTATGTCAACAAACATTTTACTTTAGAGATATGCAATTTAGTAATTTTTTTCATATCTGTTTATTCCTTTGCTGTTTTCTTTGTTTTTGCTATTATTTACATACATGTACAAAGTCTTACTTTATGGGCTTTTTTTGTTTGTGTGTTTGTTTTGTTTTGAATCATCTTTTTCTGTTGAATGTATAAGGGGTAGTTCATAAACATTAGAGGAACATGTAGGCCTAAGAAGTGTCCAGTCCAAGCTGGCCCTGGGTGCTAATGTTTGGAGATCCAATAAACTGATAACCAATTTGTAAAAAATGGCAGGTCACTCAGCCTCAGGTTTCTTAGAAAACCTTTACAAGAGTACTTTCCATATTGTCAACTTATGAAAGATCACTTATTTAGTGAATGTGTGTTACGGTCCTATACTCTGTTTGCTTTCGGAATCTAAGGCGCCATTAGCAAGCACACACTTTTGACAGAACTTGGTGACCTCTCTTCCTTGTGTATAAGGGATTTGTCTCTGCCTAAATACAAATCTCTTTCTGGAAGAACTTATTCTTCCTATATAAAGTCTCAAATTAATTCTATTATTTTTTCCCAATACAGGCCAGACAGATGATACACAGATGATAGATAGACACATAGGAAAATAGATATTTAAAATAACAATGCCCATATGGGAACTTTTAATATAATAAAATCAATAAATTAAAATATTTAAAAGGGGCTCTAGACAAATTAGGAGTTAAAATACCAAATACTCAATTGTCAGCTCCTTTAGCTGGCATCCTGCAGACAAACTTTCAAATTCAAAGATGAATTTTGACAAGGCTTTCATAACCTTCTGAATGCTACCTTCTTTTCATTTCATTCTTTCATTATGCAACATTACCTGACTCTCCAAATAAGCTACTCTGTTTTCAGAGTTTTCACTGGAAAATCTGTAACATTTTAAACTTTCTAGAACATAAGTCAGAACTATAGAAGTTGAATAAAAATCCTGGTGTAAAGCCAAATTAAGACATATAGTTAATGAGTTTCCTAAACTTTATGAGTACAGAACATAATGTTTGCTATAGAATTTGGAAATTTTATTAGATATTTACTATTCGTACCACAAGTATGTACAAATTAATTCAATTAATTGTTAGCCTTTTATGGAGAAAAGTGTTTAAATGCAAGAGCAGAAAAGAGAAGATTAAAATAACCCAGTGGTGTAACATTTAAAAAATAAAAATAGAAAAAGCATTACATAAGGCACTTTCAGAAGCTTTTCTTTCAATAAATATTCAAAGTTGTAAACTAAATAAAGATGAAGAATAAACTTTAGGAAACCTTCAAATAGTTCTGAAATAGGCTCAACAACTGACATAAAAAGGACCATATTCTCTCCCTCTGTAAGTAGGCTTAAACCTCCTGAATTAGTTGAATCAAATGGGGAAAAATCAGTTAAAATGTAAAATTACCAGTTTAGAAAATATTCAGTATATGGCTTGACATTTCCAGATAAACTTAAAAAGTAAATAAGTAAAATCAACATAATTACAGATCTTTCAGTAAACCAACTAAAAGGTCTCTGTTCTCTATGGTTTGGGAGCCTGAGGATAAGAAAACCTGTAGATGATGTCTCAAGCAGAAGTGTCATTTGAAGAATATTTGTGAAAACTCAGTACAGCTCATGAAAAATGAGACAACTTATTCTGGAGGGACAGGCTAGCCAATTAAACAGCAATGGAAAGACATTTTCAGGATAGCAGAAGATGTGTCCAGCTCGTGCTTCATTTGTAATTAAATTAATTTGGAAAAAATATATGAGACATTGATAAAATTGCAAAAGAAATCTTTGAGGATCTCCAGATGGATCGTATACAGTCATTCTCCTCTATTATTTGTTACTAGGTACTAGTTCAAATACTGTGCTTATTTTATGACTCTTTGTAAGCATTTCACTGTTAAAAAGCCACAATCCTCACAACAGCTAAAATACAACTAGATTTTTATTTCTTAGCTGAAACATTCCAGTTTATAAAGCCAGTGATATGAGGACATTTTCAGTGGAATATTTATTCATGACCTCATCATTCCCAACACCCTAGAAAAATAAAAGGGAACTTTAATATACTGATTATTATACCCATTAGTGATTTTAAACTGAAGTTCTGCATAAGTCTCTGGAAGTAGAAAGGGCATGGAAGTTAACTGCTAACCCAAGGACCTTTGAACATGCTAATAACCATACAATGATCTTCTGTGCAAGATCATCATTATAAAATTCTTGTATATATCATACTCTCCTTTATATATTCTTGTTTATTCATATTTCTTCCCTTACTGATTTAAAGCTATAAAAATCTGAGTTCGTCTTTACTATTTCTCTTATTACTAACAGGAATTTATCTGAGCCTAGATATTGTTAGAGACAATCAACATACTAACTCAATAATTTAGTTATATCAAGCTATTGATAATGCAATGCATTTACTTTTCTGAGTAATTTTACTGATTTTTAGTATTCTATTCCAGTGAGTTTTCTCTTTTCACAATTACCGCTACCATGGTAACACCCACAACACATCGGCATGGACTATGCCCTTGCTCTGTGCTTGACATGGCACCAAGCAAGTGGTAAATAGGATTTCATTTTCCATTCATGTATGAGACCAAAAGAAATGCAGAATAAATAGGGATCATTAAAACACAAGTATACGTTAGAATGAGAAATCTATATTCTGAAAGACCCTAAGACAAGATTTACAAAACCATCTGAATATATGACCCCATCGTAGCTGCATGCCTGTTATTAGCTAATAACATGGTCTGAGCAGTTGCTGGCTCAACTCATCTGAATGTTAAAGTGACTTTTATGCATATGAGAAATCTTTAGAAATGTGACTGTATTAATATTCATCTATTTTTAAGCAAGGAGAAGTTAAAAAACATTTTAAGAAGTTAAAGATCCCTAATCAACCAAAATGATCATTTGGCACTGGGCAGACAATATACAATAATTCCACAATAGAGCATCTCCAGAGAATAAAAGATGACTTTGAGTTCCAGCATTACATCATATCAGGTCTTTTTATGAAGCTTTTTATCGTAATGTCTTAAAATCGAATAGAAGTTCTTTTTAATGTGTGAGATAAGCCCTAATTAAAGTGAAATGGAACAGTGAGAAAAGTTTGAGAAAGCCCAAAAAATACAGATAGGAGAAAAATTTTTGTACCTCAAAGCCAAGACTTCTGACTTCTAAGATTAACCTGATAAAGAGGTCACTTTTGTCTTTGAGCTTCTTCCTAGTCAGCTGTGATCTCAGTCAAACAGATGAGAGGAGTGACTCTAGTCAACCCCAGCTCTCAAACACAATGGCCATCTAAGGGGACCTACTTATACAAGAAAAAGAGGCCTGGCAGGAGGCACACACTATAAGGGAGGATAAAAATTTGAAGAGAAATAATGTAAAGTGGATGGAAGGCATGAGTCCAAAATGAGGTTGAAAAAGCTTTTCCAAGCCAGTTCATTGCATGTAACCATGGCAGAGTGAGAGAGCATTCATTGGTTCCAGTGACAAACAATCCTTAATTCTCAATGTGGTTTTTCTATTAACCAACTGCATTGACCTCGGTGACCTTGGGTGAGTCCCTTCTTTCTAATTGCCTCAATTTAAAAAACATGTATTAAGTAGCTATTATGTTCAAGGCATCAGGCTATGCACCAGAAAGTGGTGTTTCTCAAGGGTTGGGACAGGGATCTGCTGAGTTCCACTCTAGAATGAACAAAGGGGAATCTCTGGAGGTGGGCAATTCCTGGGTAATTTTTAGGCATGAAATTTAGCTGGCAAATAAAAAGATGAGTGAGATGCAGTTCTTACCTTCAAAAATATTCTGATCTACTTTTCTTTTCCTTAAAAAGGACCTTTATACTAGGTGACATGAAAGCTTTCTGCTGCTGTTTAATTTTTTTCTAACAAAATTAACATTTTACAAGGTATTGTCATTTAGTAAGTATAATTTTAGTTACGTGACCTGGTTCTACTTACCTAGTCATTTCTGATGTACTTTGAATAAACTGCATGATTTCTTAGTTGCATATTCTTACTTGGAAACAAGTAAAAAAGTAACCAACCATCAAGAATAGTACATTTTCGGATGGTTTTCAACAGCATCCAAAAAGGCATGGAGTCAGGGGTTAGTGGAGTAGGTTCTGAATCTCACTATTTTCCTGACTTTGGCCACACAACTTCACCTCTCTAAGCCTCAGCTCCCTCTTTCTAACACGAGAGTCTAGATTACTCAGATGACAAAGTGTTATTTACTCAGATTAAAAAAAAAAACCTTTATGGCTCCTAAAATTTATGCAAAGTTTTATGAATCATTTCTCCTCTGTAAGCTCATAACAAGGTCTGTGAAAAGCAAAATTCATTTATATAAACATCACTCTTAGGAAACTTACAAACTCATATAATCAATCCCTTTGAGTTCCATTGGTTTTACCAGTGAATCATCTGTTGCATTCATTTATTCCTTTCCATTCCCACTGTAGCTGTTCTAGTTCATGTGTTTTCAAATAACTCACTTGCATCAATATAACAGCTTCCTATATCACCACATGAAGCAAACTTCAGAAATACAGATATCATGATGTCATTCACCACTTTAAAATACTTTAGTGGTTCTCCTGTGCTTAAAGCCAAAGTCCAAACATGTAGAAGAAAGTCACACAGAAGCACTTGGCCATCTATTCTCATTTCTGACCACTACTCTACTGGACCATTATGTCTACCAACCAACCCCACATACTTGCTCTATGGTTTTCTGTAAATGTGTCATAAACTTTCATGTTTCCCATGTTTGACTTTCAGCCTGAAATTCTTTTCTTCTTCTTGTCTACCTAACAAACTTTATGCACTATATAGATATCTCTATTATTTCAATCATTCTGTTATGTTTTATTATATTTTTCCATGTTCCTTCCCTGATAGATTTTAAGCAAAATAAAAGCTGGGACAGTGTTTCATTTACCTTTCTATCTTTAGGACCTACAGTTGTGCCTTATCCATGGGAGATATTCAAGGAATAATTGCAAATACAAATTCAAGTGGCCAGAAATACCTTCAAATTCAATTTAAAGAACAACATAAAACAACTCTATAATAGCATAGTCTACCACACATCAATTCATCGTAACTTAGATTTACATGAACTTCCTTTTCAATGTAGATTATAGAAAACTTATAAGAGATTTATGTATTCCTTGACATGAACACTTTAAAGTATGCATTGTAAATTAACATTGAAAAGATGTGAGCTAATCATTCTCATTTGAGCGATGGACACATTGGAAAGGCAAATGGTCAGGGACAAAGTTTCCAAGTGAGGCAGTTCCTACCTGTTAGATCTGCGTTGGGCCACCATCCCAAGTCACAAGCTTTGCACGTGAACTCATCTTGCACATACTCGTTCTCTTTGCAGGCTGTGCAAATCCAACAGCAGCTCACTTCTCCTTTCCGTATAACCTATAACACAGATATTTCATGAATTTTAAAGGTAGTTTTCTCAGAAAAGCTTCTATTTCAGATGAGGACTTGTTTTCAGACTATGTGTAAAGAAGAAAAGACTAACTTTGAAAAAAAATCTTATATGCTGAGGAATCTTAAGAATGTGAATTTCCATTTACTTGATTATCTTAGAGTTCAGATGGAAATGTCAATTCAATCCATGCTGGGTTTGTAGGCTTTTCAACAATATTTTATTTTATAGAGTTATTTGACTACATTTTTTGTAGAGTTAAAAATGAAACAGTTTAATTTAATTTTTGTTTATATTAATATTTATTACTTTCAAAAAAGTAAAAAAATATACATTTTTCTTCCCTGAGAAAGCACAGTAATGTTTTACCCAAAATGTCTCTGATAAAACCTCATTAATTCATAAAAGCTAAGTAATTATACAATATTTTTTAATTATGAAAGACTGAATTATAGACAATTTCACTCAAGAGCAAATATATATACATACATAAAAACAGAATGATAGCTAAGAATTCAGAATCAAGTATTGCCCAGTCTGACTTTTTCTAGTGAATTCAAAAGATCATATCAAGTATTGGTAGCAAAATTACTAGTTCAAAATTATGGGAGAACCACTTATTATTTGAGCAGTTTAAACTTTCCTCCATTTTCAATTTGTTTGGTGAACACTTTACACTCCATAGTACAAAAATAAACATAAAAACACATTGCATTTAAAGTGAGTGTCTTGTAGACAGCATATAATTTGGTGTCCCTTTAGCTCTAGTCTGGCAACCTCTGCCTTTTAATGTTTAGTACATTTACATTTATTATAATAATCAGTACGGTTAGATATAAATCAATCATCTCTTATTTTGCTTTTGTCTGTCCCATCTGTTCTTTGTTTTCTGCCTTCTTTTTAGCATTTCATTTTATCCCCATAGTGGCTTATTAGTTAGACCTCATTATTATGTTTTAGTGGTTGCTCTAAAGTTGACAATATACACCACTAATTTATCATAGTCTACATTCAGATAAGATTATACTACTTTATGTATAATATAAGAACCCTAGAGTAATATTCTTCCATTTTCCCCTCCCATCCTTTAAGTAATAGTTTTATACATTCTACTTCCACATATTTATTTTATAGCCCCTCCTCAAATGAATTATTATTTTTTCTTTAAACAATTATCTCTGAAATAAGTTTTATAAAATAAGAAAGACATTATATTTTATATTTACTCATATATTTACATTTCTGGTTTTTCAAATTACTTTGTGTATGTCCACATTTTGGTCTGGTATAATTTTCTTTTTCCTGAAGACCTTTTAACATTTACAGCAGTTCCTGTCAGAGAATATGACCTCCCTCAGCTTTTATTTGTTTGAAAAAGTATTAATTTTGCTTTAGTATTTCAAAAACAATACTTTCACTTGCTATGGAAGCTTAAGTTGACTGCGTATATATTTTTTATTTCAGCACGTTACGCCATTTCATTGTCCTAGGAAATAGAATTCTAAGTAAAAGATTTCTTCTTTTGCTTTCAGTGGTTTAAAGATGTTTTTTCTTTCTTGTCTCACTTATAGTTTCTGATAAGAAGTCTGCCATAACTGTTATTTTATTCCTCTGCATGCATCACCCTTTCTTATTTTGGATAATATTAATTTTTTTATCACTAGTTTTTAGCAACTTAATTATAATGGCTTCTTAGTGTTTATTTTGCTTAGGATTTGTTGAGCTTTATGGATTTGGGTTTACATTTTCATTACATTTAACATTTTACAGCCATTATTTCTTCAGGTTTTCTTTTGACCTGCTTCAATCTCCCATCCTTAAAAGATGGGATCTCTTAAAAGATGGGAGATTGAAGCAGGTCAAAAGAAAACCTGAAGAAATAATGGCTTAAAATTTTCTACGAATTTTTGGCCAGATGCAAGACATTGTGTGCATTAAGGTATAGAGTGTGGATTTATTTTTCTTCCTTTTTTAAAGGAATGTTGGACTCTGTTTGAGCAGGCAGTTAAGCAACTTACAGCTCAGTTTGCTCCAT
>PVKP010015946.1:0-49317 GCA_004027715.1 Plecturocebus donacophilus | reverse complement strand
CATTGTCTGCCAGGCCAGCGGCGGAAGCAGGGGCTCCTGAGACTGGGGGGGGGCCTGCGGCTGCGGGAGGAAGCAGGGGGAGGGGGAGGGGAGGGGAGGGGAGGGGGGGGAAGGGGGGGTGGGGGGGAGGGGGAGGAAGCCGGGCCCCCACCCCGCCCCCAGCCCTCCGCTCAGCCTCCACGTGCCCCACCCCCTCTGCCTCTGGCAGCTGCGGGGTCGAGGCTGGACATGGAGACCCGCCTTGCCGCCACCAGTGGCCCCTCAGCCCCGGCCAGGACCCCCCCGTCCTTCCACCCGGGCAACTCAGCCCAGCCCCCTGCGGATTCTCAGGACAGTCTGCTTGTCCAGCCTATGGGTGACTGACCCGCAGTTGCCCTGACTGAGGATGTCGGCCACCTCTCCACCCAGGGGGAGGGGCGCAGAGAAGGCCAAGGCCTAGTTCACCAGGAAAATGACTCCAGGCCTGGCCGCCTCCTCCTCCCCAAAGAAAGAATTCAGCCACCGGCCCTTCGGGAATCCGGACCCTAGACCTGAGGCGCAGGGGCTGGGGGAGGCAGAGGTCAAACCTGGGAGCCCGTAAGTGTCCCCTGGTCCCCACAGCACCTGCCGTGGGCTGGGCCCTGAGCCTGACTCCACAGCTCCACCTCAGCCCCCTGTGCCCCCTGCCCTCCCCCTACCCCAACCCACGAGGCCAGGGTCACCAGGACATGTCCCTCATCCTTTGAGGAAAGACGGTGAGGCTTCAGAGGTGGGAAATGGACTCAGCTGTCCACAGCCGAGCGTGTGTGACCTGCTCGGGGGTGACGATGGAGGCAGTGCAATGCCTGGTGGCACCTGACATTCGCAGCATCCCTGTCGGGTACCCAGCCTTGGACACATCTGTCCAAACAGGTGTCCTCTGGGGGCTCTTGTTCCAGCCTGGCATGGCTGCCAAGGCCCCTTCATGAGCCAAGCCCCTCTGGGTCACCCACACCTGGGTCACTGCTCCTGCGGCTGCTCCTGGACCTGCCGATCCTCGCCCCCACCCCTCCTTGTCCCCACCCCTCACCAGGGCCCAGCTGTGCACCTGTGCACGGCTCCCACTGGCTGAGTTCCCCCAGGCGGTGGGCACAGGCCAGCCCTGCCCAGCCCACAGAGCCCACCCTGCCCTGTCCTGAGGGTCTGAGGCCTTTTAGGCCCAGTCCCTTCCCCAGGGCTCGCAGCAGTGCCCACCCAGGGCCCTGGCTCTTGGTCTCCTCAGGGACGTTGCTTGGAACGTAGACTCCTATTGGCCAGGGATCTGTTTCTAGAATCTTCTTTGACTGTTTTCCTTCAAACATTGTCTCAGGCACACTTTACAAAGTATACTTTAATCTCAGACCCTGGCCGGATCTCCATCGTCCCTCGCTGGCGCTGCCCTTGACCCTTGACGGTGCAGCTGCCTGTGGCTGGAGGAGGTGCGACCTTGGGGAGAAAGGCACATCCCCCTCACCAGGCAAGGATGGCCACGCCCACTGCCAGGGGAGTCACTGGGTTCAAGTAAATAATCAAATTGGAATCAATGTGTTCAGTGTAAGCATCGGAGAGCCTTCTGTGTGCCCTCCCCCAGCAACCTTCTGTGGCTCCCCATCACCTCCCTGAAGGCCTTGCTCTTCAGCACGCACACTTGAGCCTCTGGGTCTTATTTCTCCCCTGTTCCCCACTCCTCAGTCACATGGGAGCCCTGCCTTGTGCCTTTGCTCATCCAGGCCCCTCTGTCCGATCAGCACAAGCTCACAGGGCCAGGTTCAAAGGACTTTCTTGAATCCTTGGCTTCAGAGGGGCTGTCCACCCGCCTGGCCAAACCGCTTTTCACAGCCACCTTCCACCTGCTGTCCCCTGCCTTCCTTGCCCTGGCGAACCCTACTCAGCCCTCGGGTACCACCACCTCCTCCAAGCAGCCTCTCTCAGCCCCCAGGCCCCCACAGCCCCCAGGACAGAGGCCTCAGGTGCCATCTAGGGGCATTCTCCAATGAGAGGGGACAGCTCAGAGGTGGGGGGGGTGCTCCGTATTCACTTCCTGCCTGCTGAGCTCGGGAGCCTGGGGGCCAGGCAGCCGGAGACACAGACCAACGAATCAGCAGTAGAAATCGAAATGACACTGACAGCTACCACCTGGCACCTGCCTTAGAAAATGCACTGAGCACGAAGGACGCAGACGTGCCAGCAGCCAGGCGACACTGACACTGCATGGATAGGGGCAGGGATTCAAAGCCCAGGCTCGGGTGGGCGCGTCCCAGGCACCTGCTGCCCCACTTCCCAGAGGGTGGGATTCTCCGTCGTGGGGTGGGGGCATCTCAAGGGTTGTAGAAACCAAGGAGCTTGAAGGAAGGAGCCAGGGGTTCCCTTGTCCAGAAGGGATTTGGGGGTGCAATAAAGATGCCACAGGACATGTATTTAAAAGTAAAGGTGAAAAATGAAGGGAAGGGGGAGAGAAGATGGGTCTAAGTGGAGCCAGAGATGAGCCCACAGCTTTGGCTCCAAGCTTCCCAGCAGCAAAGGCAAAAAGGGAAAGGGGCAGTTTACACACATGACTAGTCTATGGGTCCTACTCCTGAAGCCTCCCTTCCATGGCAGACTGGGGATGCCAGGGGAAAAGAGCATGTGGAATTCCTTCCCATCCTGTACAATTCAGAGCATTGCGCTGTCCTGGGCTCCGGGGCTTCTGAGTGAAACAGCCCCCACTTGCCAGGCCCTTAGCCCGTGCCTGTCGCAGCCCCCGGCTTCCTCCTCATAACAGCTGGGGCACTTGAGGTCGGGGTCTCAGCAGTCACTCTTCCAACCCTATACATGAGGGGATGGAAGGAAGGAAGCCAGCACTTCGTGCGGACGTGGTGGTCCGTCTGCCCCAGCAATGCAGACGCCAGCTTTGCGCAGGGACCCCGTTCCACAGCCCCATGTGTGTGCACCTCTTTGGGGAGACCTGTCCTCCCATCCAGGTGCCTCCCGGACGTGGAGCCTGCGCTGGGGGACTTGGTTTTCTGTCTGGTGGCTGCTTCTAGCACCCGCAGCTCTGTCCTCCCCACCACTGGCCAACTGGGGTCCTCCCTGCAGGCCAGGCAGCTGCGGAGGGAGCACGGTGCTGAGGGTTCAGTCCTCTCAGTCTGGCTGGCCCCCGGCCCAGTGGCTCTGACGGTGCCTGGAGAAGCAATGGCTCCGGCCCCCGCTGGGCAGACCAGGCCTCTCACATGTGGGTTCAGCAAAAGAGGAAACTCCTCCTCCCGCCCCACCCCTAGGTGTCCCCTGCCCCTTCCGCCCTGGGCAGGTCACAGCTCCATACGGGCCAAGCCCGATGCAAGTGGATCAAGGCCCAGGACACGGGGGTCCCGTGGGGAGAGCACAGACGGTGGCCTCGAGAGCCCCGAGCCCATGTGGGCCAGAAGGTGCAAGAGCGTCCAGGGAGCCCAGAGAGGCCTGGGGCTTGCTCCCGTTACCCCACAACACGCATGCTGACGACAGCCACTTCCTTGTGCTCCACGGTCACAGTGGGAGCGCCTGGCTTCTGCTCCCCGCAGGGGCCCTCGGCTGGAGGGAGCTTCAGGGCTGGGGCTAGAATCAAAGTTTTTCCAGCCGCCCCAGAGGAGGAGAAGGGGCGCCGCCCTGGACGGGGCGTGGGGAGGTTCCAGGGACCGCTGGGTGGGAGGTGCAGCTTCCGCAGCTCCTCCACGCTCGCCCTGGCCGCCTTGCCTGGCGCTCCCGGAGCGCACTCCAGCCACCAGGCTTGCACTTCCCAGCCCTGCTGTGGCTTTTCTCTCTGCCGTCCCAGCCGTCACTCTGCCTGCTCCAGCCGGGCCTGGAGGCCGACCCGGTGTGCACGTTCGCTGGCTCCCTGTGCTGGGACCCGCCTGTGGCCTCTGCTGATTGGAGGCTCTTGCAGTAGGCCTGCGGTCCCCATCACCAGCGGCTGCAGCGCCCTCCCTATTTGGCCACCAGCTCCTTCCCTCCTAGCTTTTCCTGAGCCGGGCCCACGCCTTTGTCCTGTTATGAAACGCTCCTCAAGTGGCCTGCATGGAGGGGTCACGCTATCTGCCTCCTCCAGGAAGCCGAGAGGGCCGCCAGCTGTCACCCACGGGTCTCCGGCCAAGGGGCTGGCCCCTTAAGACTTCCGCAGAGAAGAGCTGCTCTGAGACGGTCCCTGCCCTCGCGCTGGCTCAGTGGGCACAGGGCTGCAGGCTGCAACTCCAGAGAGACCGGCGCAGCAGGGGAGCCGGCGCCAGGCAGACGCTGAATCAACAGCCACCGCCACGGGCCCAGGCCCCCTGCAGCCTGGCTGCCCCACACGCGGGACTGGGGGCCACGCAAGGCCACCGGTGGGGCCGTCCTCCTCAGTGGAGATGGTGGCGGCCCCCCTCCGCCTTCCCTACCCTGGCTTCTGGGTCCCACAGCGAGGCCTCACGGGCACACAGCCTGGGTGGGGGGATGGCTGCTCCGGGTGGCACATTCCGACCTTACATCCCCAGCCCAGCAGAGCAGGGGTGTCAAAGGGGAAGGGGCAGCTCAGGGAGGCACGAGGGTGGGGTGCACTTCGGAAGCGTTGAGAGGTGCCCTGAGGGCTTGAACCTCTCCCGGGGGCAGCAGGAGAGCCATGACCATGACCAGGCACGGTCCCCTTTTAAGAAAACTTCCCTGGTGGCTGCTAATGGAGGAAAGGAGGGACAGAGGCCGTGGAGGGAGACTCTCTGGCTGGGCTGTGGCGGGCTTCGGGGCAACAGGGCAGCCTAAACAGAGCGGGCCTTGGCCAGAGGTGGATGGCCGGATGCCGAGGGTGGGACGGGCCCAGTGACAGGCAGCCATACCAGCCACTCCTGCCAGCCAGGCCTGGTGGCCGGTGTCACCCTCTCAGTCCTGGATCTCAGGGACACCACTCCCCAGGCCCAAGCGGCTGAGTCACGTGTGCTGCCTTGAGGGTACCTGGCCATCGGCTTGGGCAGATTCGTTCTGATTTAACCCAAAATAACGACTTGGTGTCTTTCCCAGGTGCAGCCTCCAAGCTTTCAGGCCGCCTCCCCTCCCAGGTGCCCCGAGCTGGACCTGAGACCGGGACCTGAGACCGGCCCAGAAGAGGGTGAGGAAGACTATGGGGTGACGGGGCGCAGATACCCTCTGCTGACTCCAGCTGTGTGTCGTTGGGCAGCTGACTCAACCTCTCTGTTTCTTGTCCTTCTGTGCCTAGGGTCATGATAGATCTTGCTTCCCAGCATGCATGGAAGAGGCTGGGAACAGCAGCGGGTGCCCAGGAAACTGGGGCGTTCTGGCTAGGTCATCCTGGGGAGGACAGAGTCTGTCTACAGAGCCCAAACATGCTTCCTGGGGGCCTGGCGGGTGAGGGCTGTCACCGCATCGGAGCTGGGAGGGGAGAGATGGAACCCATGCAAGCAGCCCCTGCACCGCATGGCCTCCCGTCCTCCATCCTGACGGCGGTGTTGAAAATGGAACGCCAGGACCCCAGCACCTGCACGGCTCGGCCCTCCCGTCCTCCATTCTTTTTTTTTTTTGAGAAGGAGTCTGGCTCTTGTCACCCAGGATGGAGTGCAGTGGTGTGATCTCAGCTCACTGCAACCTTCACCTCCTGAGTTTAAGCAATTCTCCTGCCTCAGCCTCCCAAGTAGCTGGGAGTACAGGCGCCTGCCACCATGCCCGGCTAGTTTTTGTGTTTTTAACAGAGATGGAGTTTCACCATGTTGGCCAGGCTCACCTCAAGTGATCCACCCGCCTCAGCCTTCCAAAGTGCTGGGATTACAGGTGTGAGCCACCGTGCCCGGCCCCCATCCTCCATTCTGATGATGACATTGGAAGTGAGACGCCAGGACCCCAGGGGTTCAGGTGGCCAACCCAGCTTTCCATCCCCCAGTGTGGCCCCACGTGCTATGCCTTGGGTAGGCTGCCAGGTCTCTGAGCCGCCTCCTTCCTTGCGTGGAAGCCTCTCTCCTGGATGTGGCAGACATGGTACATGGCCTCTTGGAGTGGCCCGCCCGATGGGCATGGGGACTCAGTGAGCACAGGGCCTAGGCCTGCAGGTGAAACCCAGGACGTTGGTCGGCTCCACCTGGCTGCCCTGGGGACACAAGATGGCATTGGGAGTGTGGATGTGAGCCCCAGGAGCGCAGCTGGGGGCCTGGCCATTTTGGCACCTCCCCTGCCCCTCAGCCCTGTCTCCTGCACCCAGGGCCCTCGGGGGATCCCAAACCGGCACCTTGTTCCCGTGAACTGGGCCCTTCTCTCCAGCCTCCCTCAGTTAGGAAGCCAGGTCCCATCTTAATGACCACCCCCACGCCCCCGGAATAATCATAAGCCTGTCTTCCCCACCCACACCTCCCCTTCCCAGAGCCTGAAGCCCCAGATGGCTGGTGACTACAGGGGAGGGGAGCACTTTTCCCTGGAATGTCCAACTTCCAACCTCTCCGGCCCCAGCTTCCTGCAGGCTCTGACCCTGACACTGATGACCCAGCAATGAAGTGGCAATTATGATTATCCCTCTCTTGTATGTAGGAGGGGTGATGATTCAATGAAATATCACAAGTGACACTCTCACCCAGGGCTCCCAGAGAGGGCGGCCCCAACCCTATGACACCCATGGGCCTGGGGGAGCTCATGGCTTTGAGGGTGTCCGTGGCCGTGGGGGTGCCCCGGCTCTGGACTGGGCTGCCATGTGTCGCTATCGCCACCAGAGGGCAGCAGAGGGGAGCCGTTCTGCCCTCGGGAGCCGGAGCCATGCTTCCTGCAAGGAGGGGACACTAGGAGGCCCGCGGGGTCACTCGAGGCCAACCTGGGACCCGGCTCCACCGCTGCCTCCCGCTCGCCTGGAGCCAGCCTGGCCCTCATCTGTGCTAGGAGGGCGCGCTGCACCCCAGACATCTCCAGCCCGGAGATTCAGCTGCAGCCCTGGCCGCCAGACCCACGAGTCTTGGAGTCCGCCCCCGCCCACCTCCTGTCTGCAGATGGGGAAATTGAGGCCCAGCCAGGGCTGGGGATTGGCTGATGTTTTGCAACAAATTCGAGTCAGAGACAGGCCCCGCTGGGGCTGCCAGAGCCGAGGCCTGCTCGGGACACTCCTGGCCAACACGGGGCCCAGCACGGTCCCAGTGTCACCCAGAGCTGGGTCGTTCCGGCCCACTCCGCCCGCCCCCGGGGGAAGTGACCCTCCTCCACCTCCCAGGGCCCGCAGCAGTGGGCAGGAGACCCCCTGGGCCGGGCGCCAGGTGCGGATGGCTGTCTCCACCTCAGGGGCTCATGCAAGGCCATTTCCAGCTCTCCGCGTCCTTCCTTCCATCTGGGAGGTCCGGGGCTGCCGGGCCATGCTGGTTCCTGTGGCCTCTGGGTCCCAGCGCAGAGCCTGGCAGGGAGGGGCGAAACGGGAGTGAGGGAAGCGAGTCACCCCTTGGGACACTTCCCCGCTCAGTTCCTCCGCAGCTTGTGAGGCGGGTCACCCCTGCAGGGGGCCTGGCTGCACTAGGCGAGGCACGGGGTGGGGACGCCGCCTGTTCATGGGCCCCAGGGAGGCCCCGAGAGGGACACCGGGTGACAGACCCTCCTCGCTCGGCCACCCAGCCTCCAGCCCCAGCGCGGGAGGGCCAGTGGCCTGAGTGCTGGGCTCTGTGGCGGAAAAGACACGTTCCAGAACAAGGCCGCCTGGCGGTTCCGAGCAAGCTCCCGGTGCTGTTCCCAGACCCGGTGCGGGGCGTGGAGGGAGCCTGCCTGTGGCCGGGACGGACGCTGATCCCTGCCGTGACCCCGCGCGGCCTCTTTCCCCCGCGTGCCTGGGGTGGCGTGTTCGCAGGCCAGGGAACCCTGCGACCGGAGCGCGGCTGCGGGCCAGCGCTGAGGCCGACACCCGCTCGGCGAGACGCGTCAGGGACTGGGTTCCCCGGCCACGCCACAGTGAGGCCACCAAGTGTCCGGCCCGGAGTCCGGCTGCGGCTCGGCCTGCCTGGCCCCTGGGCGCTGGCATCGGGCCGGCAGAGCAGGGCGGCCGCGGCAGCCATCTTCCCGGGGAGCTGGGCCTGGCCCGCCGCGCTTCCCGCGCTCCTCCCGCTCTGGCTGCATTACCTCATCGGGAAGCCATTCCAGAAAGGAGCGGCGCCCGGAGCGGGAGAGGGCAGAGCTGCGGCCGCGCCCTCCTGGCAGCCTCTGTGCCAGACAAGGGCAGGCGTCGCGCCTCGGGGTGTCTGCTGCCGATCGCTGCCGGGAGAGCAGCTGGCTTCTGTCAGCGTTTCGGGGTGACGGGGCCGGGCTGCAGCGGGCAGGTGGCGTGGCCCGTGGCCGGCCAGTTACCAGGTGGGCAGAGGATCTGCCTCAAGAGCCGGAACCAAGTGGCCAGGCAGGAGGGGAAGCCAGGCGCAGGCAGAGACCAAGCCCTGACCCCGCAGTCCCGGGCCTCAGTTTCCCCCAGGCCAGCTCTCCTCGCCCCAGCACCTGTCCTCTGCCTTCTATAGCCACAAAGAGCACCGGACAGGAATGAGCAGGTGACCGCACTCCCTACTGTCCATGGAGAAAGCCAGAGGCCCTGCACCCGCAGCCGGCCAGCAGGGGCCTTTCTGGACCACGGGGTCAGGGTGGGGGGGCTGCAGGGGCCGCTGAGGCGCTGGGGGGAGGAGGAGCTTCCTGCCTGGGGAGGAGACAAGGGCTGCCCCCCTGTGCTCCTAGCCTTCCTGCCCAGTTTGGATTCCAGGAACACCCCTTGGTGCCTCAGCGTTCTCGTCTGGGGTGTGTGTGTGAAACCACGTAGGAGGCACAGGCAGACAGGCGCTGTGGGGGCCCGTGAGTGAGCCCCCGCACCAGCTCCCCCAGGCCAGCTTCCAGTCTTCACACGGTCTGGGCCAAAGCAATCTTCCTGAAACAGAGGACTGTGTGGTACACTTCTCCACTAAGAAGTGACTTCCCTCAAGTCAGTGACACTGTCCTCCAGCCCCACCCAACTGCACACGTGCCCAAGCTCATCACACCTTTTCCCAAACTCTGTCCGTCTGGAAAACTCCTACTCACCCTGCAAAACTCCATGTGAGACGCCCACTCTCCCATCTAAAATGCCTCACAGGATCGCTCTAAGAACCAAATACATACGTGTATGAACACATGGGCATGGTTGCCAAGTGAGGGTTGGCACTCATGACTGTCCCTGTTACTTGTTAGAGCAACCATAACCAAGAACCCAGCGGTGGGCGGGAAGTATCACTGGGGACAGGAATCAGCAGGAAGTTTTTCCGGCTTGGAACTTCAGCCCAACCTTGGCAGATGGTAGAATTTTCAGAGAAGAAAGGAGGAAACTGGAGGCCAGTGCAGCAGGTTAAACATGGCTGCAAAGTCCTTGGTCCTCCTGTGAGTGAAGGGTGGGCCCTACGGCCTCTCCTCTTGAATTCAGGTGTGTTTGTGACTACTTCAACCAAGAGAATTCCGCAGAAGTGCTGCCGGGTAACTTTCAAGGTTCACTCATAAAAGGCCACGTGGCTTATAACTTGGAGTCCTAAGTTGCCATCTAAGAAGGAAGTTCAACAACCCGAGACCTCCATGCTGTGAGGAAGCCCAAGCTCCATGAGGAGTCACATGGGGGTATGCTGGCTGACAGCTGCAGCCTTCCAGCCAGCCCAGCCCAGGCACCTGCCAGGCAAATGCAGAAGCCATCTTGGAAGTGGATCCACCAGCCGCAGGTGTCCCGGCCCCCGGCCATTTGAGTTGTCTCCAGTGGGGCACAGAACCCACACAGCAGAGTGGAGTTGTCCCTCCTGTGCCCTTTCAGAACAGAATTCCTGAGCATAATAAAGTGGCTGTAGTTTTAGTCACTGTTTTGGGGCTGTTAGGCAGCACTAATTAACTATAACAGGTGAGAAGATCAGAACTTCCTGGTACTTAAAGCCAGCCACACAGCAAGGCTGTCCTAACCTGGAAGTCAGTCCCAAGATCAGGTTCTCCCCACTGCTGTCTGCATTCCCCAGCTCAGCCTGGCCCATAAGCAGTGCTTGGCACATGAAGTTGCTGGAGCGCTCCCAAGCCACTCCCCACACCTGGAAAGAGCCTCCCCTCCTCAGGATCGCAGGGGCCTTCACAGCTTGGATTGATCACTTGGGGAGTGATCCAGGTTCTATGTGTCATGACTCATAGTGTGTCGTGCCTCAGTTTCCCTACCCATGGAATAGGGCACGAAACTCATAATCTCTCTGACCCCTCTCAGCTTCTACCCCCGCTTCCTGGAGGCCTCGTTCATTCTCACGTGTGTCCCCCCACATCCTCTTACCCACGTGACTCTGCCTGCCATGAAAGCAGGAGTCATGACTGCAATCTCACTGCTGAATGTTCTGAACCTGGCGCCCAGCCTAGGCCGATGGATGGATGCCACTGGTGTTTTCTGAATGGATCAATGAGTCAGTCAATAAATGGAGTGAATGAATGAACGAAAGAAGAGCTCTTTCTATACTCACTTGATCCATTTATTTCCCCTCCCATACAATAAGAATTCCCTTATCGCAGCCCCAAGAGTCTACCCTTGCATGCCTCACATGACGGGGAACTCACCACCTTTCAAGATGGCCTATTTCCTGTTGGGGCAACTCTGATCAGAGAGTATTTCCCTGAGCTGGCCCTGTCCCTGGCCCCTCCCCAGGAGACTGGCCCCTCCCTAGGAGAAAGGAAAGAAGGGGGAGGCAGAGGAAGGAGCCCTCAGTCCCCATGGTCCACAGAGCTTGCGTCTGGTGAGTGCTGAGAGCAGTTGGAGGGACTCCAGAGCTCCAGAAACCCCTTGGCCCTCTCTGTGCCCGGCCCAGCTAAAGTCCCAGGGTGGGCGGGAGCACAGCACTGTCCTGCTCTGCCCAGGGCCCAGCTGGGACAGGGCCAGCGCACCAGGAGGTCCGCAGGGGCAGAGAAAGCAACGGGCGGGAGCGGAGCTGGGTCAGGACAGGTGGTCTGTGCTGTTTCCATGGCTCCGGTGCCTCTGCCTGCCTCACTGGCCTGGGAAAAACAAGCCAGGCACTGAGCAAACAGCGCCTGTGACTGCCCCGGACAAAGGCTGGGCTGTTTAGGCAACCCGGCAGCCAAATGGGCCTCCCTGGCGGAACATCGGTTTAGACTAGGCCCGTCGGGGCTGAGCTGCCAGGCCCCACAGCCTGTCCCTTGGGTCTCTGGGGAACAAGCTAGGGCTGGCGGTGGGGACAGGGAGTGGAGGGGAGGGGCCAGGAGGGCCGCGGCAGGCACTACCCCAGTTCTGCCCTCTGGGCACGCAGCTCCCTTGCCCAGCCATTCAGGAGAATGAAGACAGCACAAGCTCAGTGGATAAAGGAAGAGGGTTTCTCTGTCCGGCCGCAGGGACTGGAGCTCAGTAGCCACACACCCCGTGGGCCTCCCACCCTCCCAAGGGGCTCCCCTAAAGAGTGGCCAGTCCTGTGCCCACGTGTGAAGGATATTTTTACTGCTACTGTGGACAGATGCTATCTTTGGCCCCAAGCCAGGCAAACCCAGAATGCCAGAGTACAGTGCGGGAGGCGGTCCTCCCCGGGAGGGAAGGGGCTGGGGACAAAAGCCCTCCACAGGGGCAACTCGGAGGGCTGCCCTCCTGGCTCTGGCTCCTGAGAGAGCCCGGGCCCAGGTGGTGGCTGGCTCCGCTGGCAGAGTGCACTGGACTGGCCAGGGCCCTCCCTCCTGGGGGCCCCCACACGAGTGCTGCAGCGTTTCCATGAATGTCTGCTCCAGGCTGAGTTCCGGGGAGACCCAGAGTGTGACAGGAGCTCAGGGAGCGGCCCCTGCCGGTGCATGGGTCACAATGGCGTCTGCCGTCCTGGAACTCGGAGGCAGAGAAGACGGGACTCTGTCATCCCAATCACTGTGACTCCGCAGCGTGGGAAGCCGAGGGGCACTAAAGCCACAAGGACCCGGAGCTGGGGACTGGGCTGGCCTGCAGGGGAGAGGCTGTGATTTTAAGCAGAAGGGAGATAGAGCAGGGGCCCAGGGCGAGGGGTGCTGTCTACAAAGCAGCTCCCGGGCCTGCAGAAGCCCCCGCGTCTGTGTCCCCATGGCCTCCCGGGCCGTGGCGTTCCCAGCGCCCTCTCCCTGCCCTTCCCCACTTGGGACTGGACTACTCGCCTGCCTGCAGGGGAATTCGTGGGGTCTCAGCGTCACAGCCCAGGGGCAGCAGCCACGTGGGCCCCCAGAAGCCCGAGCCAGCAGGAAGTCAGTTAGCGCCGCCCTAGAGTCAACGCTGGGGACGGAGGGGAAGGACTCACTGTGCGTGCTCTGCAGCTCAAAGGGACAGAGCCTGAGTTAAGCAGAATGGGCTGGGCCTTGTGCTCTGGATCGGACGGGGCTGACCCAGGGAAGCCAGGACCTTCGGGCCAACGCTGAAGGGGCCACAGGTGAGGGCTGTGTGCCCAGGAGGGAGTTCCGAGATGCGGGGCAGAAGGCGGGAACCCCACAGGCGGGCACTGCCTCAGGGCCTCCCTCTTGTCCCACGGCCCCCGGGTGTCCTGTAGCCCCACACTTGGCCTCCTTCTGGGGGTCTGGGGGGCCTCGGGCCTAGTGCCCATCCCCACGCCCTTGCCCTCATCTGCCCCGACCCGCCAAGCCTTGGCGCCTTCTCTTGGGGCTTTCTAGCCTCCACCGCGCTGCACCCGCCTCTGCCCTCATCACCCAGGAGGCCTTCCCCGGCCTCCCGGCTGCTGGCAGTGAAATTTACAGGGGCTCCCTCCAGGCCAAGGGTGCTTCCGTCTGCTCCATGGCAGCGTCCCCGGCCCTGCGCGGGGCCCTGGGTGAACACACGCGCTGAATGAATGAAGGAATGAATGAGTGGGTGCATGAGGGACGCATGAACACATGGATGAGGGAATGGCACTGGGGGTCCGTGAACAGCTCTGTTGCATTGAAGTTGGGGAAGGCTGTTCGTCCCGGTCCAAGCGTGGAGGCGCCTCTCGAAACCGCCCCTTCCAGCCCCACGATGGCGGAACGCTGGGCTCCGAGGCCACGGGGCCGGTGCAGAAACTGGCTTGGACTCGGCGGAGGGAAGGACCAAGAACCACTCCGGAACGCTCCCAGGGACGGTCGCTGGGGGGCGGACGTGAGCGGCTCCGGCTCCCCCGCTGGGCAGCCCCGCTGAGTCAGGGCCTGAGTCAGCGCCCTCCGCCTTCCCGGAGGCCCCGCCGCGACCTGCAGCCGCCCTGCGCGCCCCGGGAGCCCGGCCCGGCCCCGCTCAGCGCCGCTGTGGGCTGGAACCCGCACTTTCCGGTAACTCGGCCCTCCCCCAGGACGCCTTCCCAGGCGCCACCGGGCCCGGCGGGTCGTCGCCGTCCAGGTGCGGGGCGGGGTGTGTGAAAGCCAGGCCCGGAACCCAGGCAAGTCGCCGCGGGGCCCTCTGGCTCCCCGGGGGGCCCGCTTCACCTTCGCGCCCCCAAGCCCTCCGCACCCCCGCCTGCTCCTCCGGGCCTGCTTGGGAGCCTCCCTCCCTTCCGCATCCTCCGCCGCGCCCTTCCCTGCGGCGGCCGGCGGGCTCTGACTGGGGCCGGGCAGGGGACCGCGCCCTTGGCGCCACGCCCACCTCCCCCCGCGGCCGCCTTCCCGCCTCCCTCCCACCGCCAGGCCTTCGGGAGGGCATCTACCCCGGCCGGCCCTGCACGGGTCTCGGCCCCTCCAGGCAGGGGTTGTCGCCGCCCTCCACTGAAATGGCGGCGGCTCCACGCCTGGCGGCCCCGCCCGCCCTGTGTCTCGCGTGGCACCCACGGCGCTGCTCCTGTCCCGCCTCTCTTCCCGTGACCTCACCCGGCTCCAGACTCTCACATGTTTACGCCTTCAGCCCTGCCCAGCCTGGACCCCACGTCCCCTCCAATATTTCTTTCTTCTTTCTTTTCTTTTTCTTTCTTTCTTTTTTTTTGAGACGATGTTTCACTCTTGTCGCCCAGGCTGGCTTGCAGTGGCGTGGTCTCGGCTCACGGCAACCTTCGCCTCCCGGGTTCAAGCGATTCTGTTGCCTCAGCCTCCCAAGTGGTTGGGATAACAGGCACCCGCCACCACGCCCACCCAATTTTGTGTTTTTAATAGAGACCCGGTTTCAGCATGTTGGTCAGCCTGGTCTCGAACTCCTGACCTCAGGTGATCCACCCGACTCGCCCTCCCAAAGGGATGGATTGCAGGCGGTAGCACCGTTCCGGGGGTCCTCTCCAGTATTTCTGAGGCCAGCTGCCCAGAGAGGAGGGCTGGGTGGCGAGGATGAGGCCAGCAGCAGGCCTAGACTACGAGACTGGCTGTGGCTAGCCTACGTCCACACAGCTGCAGGACCTCCAGCCCCAGCCTCCAGCAGCCCCACATCTCCATGGGGTCACCCTGCTGGGACACCTTCCCCAATGTCCCAACCCACAGCACCTGCCACTTCTAGACAGAGGCTGCCTCATGACTTCTGACCTCTGCCTCGAGGGTTGGCATGGGAGAGACTGGACTTCTGCAGGCCTCAGGGCAGAGGCAGATGTCAGAACCCCAGATGCCCCAAGCCATCCGCACTCCCCCATGCAGTCTCTGCTACAATAACACATACCCAGATCTGAGCCCTCTCACCTGGGCCACTGCCAACGTCCCCTAAAGCCCTACACCCCGCCCCCAGGAGCCCCGAGGATCTTTCCTTTTTAAAGATATTCAGACCTCACAGATAAATCTGTGCAGGACAGCCCCTCCCCAGTTCCCAGGCCTACCCTGACAATGGCCACAGCTTCAGAGCAGCTGAAACCTGCTGTGAGTGAAAAATGAGAAGCTGTTGTTTTAATTTTACTTTCTCTGATTACTAATGAGGTTATTTCTTCTCTGTGTAAAAACTTCACTGGTGTTTAATTGGATTTTTGTCTTCTTGTTAATGTATAGGCGCTTCTTTTGTTTTTTGCCCTTTTTTTTTTCCTTGGAGATGGAGTCTTGCTCTGTTGCTCAGGCTAGAGTCTAATGTGATCTCGGCTCACCGCAACCTCCACTTCTCAGGTTCAAGCAATTCTCCCGCCTCAGCCTCCTGAGTAGCTGGAATTACAGACACCTGCCAGCACACCTGGCTAATTTTTGTATTTTTAGTAGAGATGGGGTTTCACCATCTTGGCCAGGCTGGTCTCAAACTCCTGACCTCTTGATCCACCCGCCTCAGCCTCCCAAAGTGCTGGGATCACAGGCGTGAGCTACCCGACCCAGCCAGGAGCTCCTCTTGTACTTACATATATTATAAATTCAAATTCTCATAGATAAAGATTAATGTTTAGAGGCAAAATCATGATTCTCATGCAAATAAAAGTGGAACACACCTAAGATTTTATTTAATTCGTTAATAAGGAAACCAGTAAGATGTTAAAACAAGTTCAAAGGAGAATTGGAAAGAGACGCCTAGGCAACAAGGAAAGCTGGAACACATTTGCTTATTGGTGCAAACTGCTTATGGCAGCTTGGGATTATCTCTTCCACGGGACAGAATTCAATTCACTCTCTATGGAGCAAAATTCATTTGCATTCTATGGGCAGGATCATTGTCCTTATAACTGATTTTCTATAACGTAACCTCTCCCCTGATAAAGCTGTGAAATAGCTTAGTCCATAGCATAGCAGTTGAAGAAGGACCCCATAGAATCAGATCATTCCCAGTGGGGTCACTAGACAGATGCCACTCAGCACGCTACTGAGGACACCCACCCTCCCGTAAGCCCATTTCCAAGTCTATGACACTTTTTTCCTCTGTGTCGAATCTTTTCACTTTTTGGCTGTTGTCATGAAGTGATGTGATCATTGATCAGTGGTTTCATCTGTGATTTGTGCTTTTTGTATCTCATTTGCAACCCATATAGAAACACACTCAATTTTTTGCAAGTTGACTTAAAGTATTGCTTTTTTCTTTCTTTCTTTCTTTTCTTTCTTTCTTTCTCTCTCTTTCTTTCTTTTTCCTTCATTCCTTCCTTCCTTCTTTCTTTCTTTCTTTTTTTTTCTTGAGATGGAGTCACCCAGGCTAGAGTGCAATGGTGTGATCTCAGCTCACTGCAACCTCTGCCTCCCAGGTTCTAGTGATTCTCCTGCCTCAGCCTCCTGAGTACTGGAATTACAGGTGTGCGCCATCACGCCGAGCTAATTTTTGTATTTTTAGTACATACGGGGTTTCACCATGTTGGCCAGGCTGGTCTGGAACTCTGACCTCAGGTGATCCGCCTGCCTCTGGCTCCCAAAGTGCTGGGATTACAGGCGTGAGTCACCGCGCCTGGCCTAATTCCTGTATACATCTTATAATTTGGTAGGGCAAGTTCTCACCATCTTGTTCTTCTTCTGCTTCCAAATAGTCCCAGCTATTCTTGGACATTTTCATTCCCATATGAATTATAGAATTGGCTTGTCACAGAAATCCCATCTCTCTCTCTCTCTCTCTCTCTTTTTAAAAAATATATTCCTGAGAGATTTAGTGTCAAGTTTCTTGTATATTTTAGCATTACCATAAGTGGGAGACTTCAGTTTTGTTACATCTTCTAACTTGCAATTGCTGGTAAATAGGAATACAATACTGCTTATGACTGATCAGGATCTGATGAATTTTCTCTAGAAGCAGTAGCTTTGACTTATTAGTAGATTTATGGATTTTTTTTTACTAGTAGCTTTAGATACTTTTTTCTCTCTTTCCTAAATATTCTGAAATTCCATTATGACTTACCTTCTAGTGAAATGTTGAGATTTTAATTTTCATTCTTTCATTTGTCCTAGTTGGCATTCACTGAGCACTTCCAATCTGAGGACTCACCTCTTCCTTCAGTTCTAGGGAATTCCTATTTAATATATCACTAAATATTAATTATCTTTCCTTCTCACTAATATATAGTCTTGGGCCTCTGATTAGATAAATGAGGCAGCCTCTGCATTTGCACTCCCTCTTTTTTAAAAAGCTACTCGCTATTCTGTCGTAATTCCCCTTATTGGACAAGTAATTTTTTTTCTTCCAAACCTTTCAAAATGTTTTCTTAGCCCTTGACTTTTAGAAATTTGACTGTGATTTGCCTAGAAATTATGTTACTCTGCCTGGGGTTTGCTGAGCTTTTTGGATCTCCAAGTTAATGCTTTCGATTAATACTGAGAAGTTTTCAACCATTATTTCCTCAAATTTATTTTGCCCCGTGCCTCTCTCCTCTCCTTCTGGGATTCCAATTACATGTATTTGTGCTGCTTGGTACTGTCCAAGAGAACACTGAAGTTCTCTTCTTTTTTCTCCAATTCTTTTTGTTTGTTTGTTTGTTTGTTTTTTAGATGGAGTCTTGCTCTCTCTCCCAGGCTGAAGCGCAATGGTACAATCTCGGCTCACTGCAACCTCCATCTCCCAGGTTCAAGCAATTCTCCTGCCTCAGCCTCCCAAGTAGCTGGGATAATAGGTGCCCGCCACCACACCTGGCTCATTTTTGTATTTTTAGTAGAGACGGGGTTTTACCACATTGGCCAGGCTGGTCTCGAACTCCTGACCTCAGGTGACCCACCTGCCTGGGCCTCCGAAAGTGCTGGAATTACAGGCATGAGCCACTGCACCCTGCCTTTTTACTCTGATTCTATTTCCCTCTTTTCTTTGAGTTAAATATTTTCTGCTGATTCGTCTTCAAGTTTATTGATCCTTTGTTTTCCTGCCATTTCCAGAACTGGGGCCCATCTAGTAAATTTTTAAAATTGCATTATTGTTCTTTTTGCTCTAGAATTCTCATTAATGTTTCCATTTGTGTGTGCAAATTCTCTGTTCGCTCATTGATATCACATTTTCCTGTAATTCCTTGAACATATTTTCCTGTGAACCTATTATTTTTTTAAGTCTTCAAACGTATTTATAAGAGATACTTTGAAGTCTGTACCTGCTAAATTTAAATTCTGGGCCCAGAGATGACACCTGTTAGCTTCCTTTATGAAACACATTTTCCTGTTTCTTTGTCTAGTAATTTTTGGTTGAAAACTGGGTATTGTAGCTAATACATCATGGCAGCTTTGGAATCAGTGGTGGAATCATGGAAAACCAGCCAGGGTCAAGGACTCCAGGAATGACAGGTGTGGCAACGTAGGGAAGCGAACCGTCCCAGAGTTCATCAGAGCTTCACACTGCCACTTCCTCTGCCCAGTTTCCCTCACTATTGTCCTCCCCAAATTTGTTTCATTGTGCTAGACTTGGCTTAAGAATCACCCCCCTGGGTAGTTTTTCCAATAATCCTGACCAGGTTAGGACCCCTTGTTAAACACATTTATAAGTACTTTCTACAACTGCGGCAATTATGAACTTGTTTGGATACTCTCTTCTTTCATGTCTATCTGCTCTGCAACACTGGGAAGGAAATGAGAGCAAGGACATTGTCGGTTGTTACCACATGCCTTGAGGCACAGAGGAGCTCAGGAAATATTTGTTTAGTGAATTCACGTTGCCCACTTTGTCTCGAGGACATTTTCAAAATTTGCTGTCTCACCAGAACACATAAGCATGTTCATTCCCTGAACACTTACTGGTAATTATAATCTTTTATAAGTATTTTTGATGATCTTTTTATACACTTTTCCAATCTAATAGCTGAAAATTTTATCTTAGTCTAATTTGGATCCTTTGAAATTGAACATTTTTCACATTTGTACTGCAATTTGAAGTTTCTCTTCTGTAAGTTTCCTTCCCATGTCATTTGCAAATATTTTGTCTTATTTACTTACAAAGAGACTTTCACATGTTACTGATATGGTCTGGTTCTGTGTCTCCACTCAAATCTCATCTTGAATTGTAATCTGAGCTGTAATCCCCACGTGGTGGGGCAGGAATCTCATGGGAGGTGACTGGATTATGGGGGTGGTTCCCCTGTGCTGTTCTCATAATATCGAGTGAGTTTTCACGACATCTGATGGTTTTATAAGGGGTTCCTCTCCCTTCCCTTTGCACTTCTCCCCCCCACTGCTTGTGAATGAGGTGCCTGCTTTCCCTTCTCCTTCCATCATGATCGTAAGTTTCCTGAGGCCTCCCCAGCCATGTGGAACTTGAGTCAATTAAACCTCTTTCCTTTATAAATTACCGAGCCTTGGGCGGGCACAGTGGCTCACACCTGTAATCCCAGCACTTTGGAAGGCCAAGGTGGGTAGATTACTTGAAGTCAGGAGTTCAAGACCAGCCTGGCCAACATGGTGAAACCCCGTCTCTACTAAAAATATAAAAATTAGCCAGGCGTGGTGGCACGTGCACCTGTAGTCGCAGCTACTCTGGAGGCTGAGGCAGGAGAATCACTTGAACCTGGGAGGTGAAGTTTGCAGTGACCTGAGATTGCACCACTGCCTTCCAGCCTGGGCAACAGAGTGAGACTTCATCTCAAATCAATAAATAGAGAAATAAATAATAAATTACCTAGTGTTGGGTATTTCTTTGTAGCAGTGTGAAAACGGGCAAATAGTTATATTAGAACGATTTTGTCCAGCACTTAGATTTTCCCAGTTTGTTGTCTGCCTTTTCACTCTGCTTATGCTGTTTCCTCCTGCACGTGGAGACAAACCGTAGGTCTATCTTCCATTCTTTCCTTTCTGGTCCTGATGTGAATCTATTTCTCAACCTCAAAATTAGGTAAATATCTATGTACACTTTCTTCTAGTGTATTTATGGTTTCATTTTTTTTTTTTAACCTTAAGATTCTTAACCCATCTCAAATTTATTTTGGTAGGAGAAGAGAAATATGGATCTAATTTCCTTTCATCTTTCTCAGTGGTTGCCTGTGGCTCCATCCATTCCTTATTTTTTAAAAAAAAAAAGTGTACCCAAACAAGCTGGGCACAGTTGTACATGCCTGTAGTGCCAGCCATGCAGGAAGCCAAGGTAGGAGGATCTCTTGAGTCCAGAAATTCAAGACCAGCCTGGGCAATGCAGCAAGAGCCCATCTCTGAAACATGTCCCATACCTTTACCTCTTTCTAGATTTTCTATTCTGTCTATCGATCTACTTACTCCAGTGACAGCCCTGTAAGTGTTTGAAAATGTTTGCTTTATAATTCATTTGACTATCTGATACTAAATCTCACTAGAAATTATTTATTTAGCTAATATGTATTGAGTCATTAATTTGAGCCCAACACTGTTTAGGCTCTAGGAGTACAGCGGTGAATGAGGCAGACACAAGAATTCTGTTTTCGTGGAATTTATATTCTATTCAGACACCTACTGCTCATTCCTTCAAAAGCTGGTGAACAGGTGGGGCAGGTGGCTCACACCTGTAATCCCAGCACTTTGAGAGGCTGAGGTGGGTGGATCACGAGGTCAAAAGATCAAAACCATCCTGACCAACAAGGTGAAACCTTGTCTCTACTACAAATATTAAAATTAGCTGGGTGTGGTGGTGTGCATCTACAGTCCCAGCTACTTGGGAGGCTGAGGCAGGCGAATCACTTGAACCCAGGAGGCGGAGGTTGCAGTGAGCCAAGATCGCACCACTGATCTCCAGCCTGGGCGACAGAGTGAGACTCCGTCTCAAAAAAAAAAAAAAATAGAATCTGGTAAACAGTAAGTGGTAAGTGCTCTTCAATGCCAGAGGATGGGAGATCAACCTGGCGTGTAGTACTGTGTCCCCCACACTAAGAATCCAAAGGTCCAGGAACCAAGGGAAAGGCTTAGGTCCAGGAGGTGAGACTGACTTCTCTCACCCGTCCCACGTCCTTTGACTTTGTTAAGTTTGGGATTCTTCCACCAGGTGACAAACCACAGTCCACTGATCTTGAGGCTTCAGTGACCTCTTGGTCATTTTGGCTTCTTCATACCAGTGGATCAACAGGCAAAGAAAGGAGTCACCATCCTGGCAGAGTCATTGAGCCTGACCTCAAGAGAAGCCCCGCTTGGGGGCAAGGAGGGACCCGTCTCGGAGCCAGATAATTCACTGCAGTGTCTCTTCACACTTCCAAGATGGTCACAGCGGGGACCTGGCGATGGTGGCAGCCACAACCAGCAAGGGCAAATGCAACTGAGGGCAAGGACCCCGCAAAGAGAAAGGCGAGGACCCCGCAACAGCCACGTAACCTAGGCCATGGAAGTGCTCGTCTGGAATGGTGGCGGAGGATCGAGATGAGGTGATCCATCACGACCTGGGACCGGCTGCAGTAGTGGAGACTGTAGCTCCTCTCACTAATTAATAATCTTGTCTTAAGAACGTACAGAGCTTGCTGTGGCCGCCACGTTGAAGAGAACTCTGTGGCAGACTAGACGTCATCAAGGGCACATGCAGATGGGAGGGAGGCAAGGGGCGGACCGCACAGAACCCCTCTGATGCACAACTCCAAGGTCTTCTCAGCGCCGGCTCCTCCACTCCCACACAGACGGTCTCACAGTGGCTTCGTCCAGCGTGGTGGGTGCCAGCCACACAGTGCCGTGCCCTGGGCCCTTGCTGGAGGTCTCTTATTCCCGTCCAGGTGCTTCTCTGAACATGCGGCTCAGGGCTCCCAGTGGAACCCACTCTGCAGTCACATTCATGCAACCTGGGAGTGCTGGAAAGGGAACGTCTACAGAGCCGCCCTGACCGGTCGCAAGTGGAGCCGATGGAGCAATCTTTTCATCTCACGAGTGAACAGTTCTGAGATATATTTTGTGAGATCCCCCAGAATCCCCCACAGGAGCAGGTCTGGGCATCATGCAGCCGTGACTGACTTGATGAAGCGTCCTTGTACTGTGTTTCCCTGAGATCTCATTTCCAGCCGAAATGTCTGCAGGCAAGCCTTTGTCTCAAGCTTTGCTTCCAAGGAAACCAGACTAAGGTACGTGCCATTGTGGAAGACTGCGTACAAAAAATGAACTCACAAAGTTAAATAAGTATAATAAGTGTTATGGAGAAATAATACAGGATGCTGTGATGGGATGGCAGCTCTGGGTCGGTGCCATCTAACATGGTAGCCACTAGCCACATGTGACCATTTAAATATAAATGCAGGCCAGGCGCAGGGTGGTGGCTCACACCTGTAATCCCAGCACTGTGGGAGGCCGAGGCAGGTGGATCATTTGAAGTCAGGAGTTCAAGACCAGCCTGGCCAACATGGTGAAACCCCGTCTCTACTAAAAATACAAAATTAGCTGGGCATGGTGGCATGCGCCTGTAGTCCCAGCTACTTGGGAGGCTGAGGCAGGAGACTTGCTTGAACCCGGGAGGCGGAGGTTGCAGTGAGCCAAGATATGCCACTACACTCCAGCCTGGCACCTGGTGACAAAGTGAGACTGTCTCAAAAAAAAAAACCAAAAAATTAGCTGGGCAGTAATGGCATGCACCTGTAATCCCAGCTACTTGGGAGGCTGAGGCAAAAGAATCACTTCAGCCTGTGAGGCGGAGGTTGTGGTGAGCCGAGATCACGCCACTGCACTCCAGTCTGGGCGACAGAGACTCTGTCTCAAAAATAAATAGGCTGGGCACAGTGTCTCACGCCTGTAATCCCAGCACTTTGGGAGACCAAGGCGGGCGGATCACCTGAGGTCAGGAGTTCGAGACCAGCCTGGTCAACATGGTGAAACCCTATCACTACTAAAAATACAAAAATTAGCTGGCTGTGGTGGCAGATGCCTGTAGCCTCAGCTACTCAGGAGGCTGAGGCAGAAGAATCACTTGAACCCTTGAGGCGGAGGTTGCAGTGAGCCGAGATAGCGCCACCGCATGCCGGCCTGGGTGACAAGAGCAAAACTCAATCTCAGAAATAAATAAATAAACACACATAAATGCAAATTAATTAAAATTAAATGAAATTTAACATTTAGCTCCCTGGTCACACTAGCCACATTTCGAGTGTCCAACAATCCCGTGCGTCTGGTGGCTGCCTCACTGCAAAGTCCAGATGCAGAACATTTCAAGCCTCACAGAAAGGTCTGCTGGTCAGTGCTGCTCTGAGTTATCTGGCCAGTGCCTGCTGCTTTGTACTAGATTCTAAGCACAGAATCACAGTGTCGAGATCTGGCTAATTTTACTTTCTGTCTGTAGAAAGTAGCACAGAGACCAGCACAGAAGCAGACAGTAATCAAGTTTACAGAAAGCAGGCAGGAAGGAAAAGAGGGAGGAAGAGAGAGAGACAGGAGAGATGAAGGAGCAGAGGAGAAAGGAGGAAGGAAGGGAGGGAGGGAAGGAAGGGAGGGAGGGAGGGATAGAGGGAAGGAAGGAAGGGAGGGACGGAGGGAAGGAAGGAAGGGAGGAAGGGAGGGAGGGAGGGAGGGACGGAGGGAATAAGGAAGGAAGGGAGCTCCCAGCCCATCCACATGGAGCAGTTTGCAGTTGGGGCCTCAGACCTGGCAGGTCAAAACAGCCAGGGTGTGGAGGGAGGGAGAGTCTAGGATGCTAGCGTTTACTAAGCACTTACTATGTGCCCAGCAGCACCATCCTAATTCTTAATTCCCTGCAGTTTTCACATTATATCCTATGGTTGTTATTCGATTTCACAGAGGAGGAGACTGAGGCCGGAGAGGTGAAACAGCTTGTTCAGGCACACAGGACCATGAGTAGCGAGCCAGGGTCCAGCCAGGCAGGCGGCTCCAGGCCTGGTTCCTTCCCCTCGCACCACTGAGGTCAAAGGTGGGAGGATGCGGTGAAACAGGAGCCGAGTGTCCACATTCCATTCCTTCTCTCCTGGGCCCAGAAACCTCTAAGACCTTGCCAATACCCTCTGGCCAGCCCCCAGCAGCTGCCCACTGAGCCAGCCCCTCTGCCCAATGCCCAGTCCTGGGGCAGTGGCAGCCAAAGGGGGCAGGTCACACTGCTGCCAGCTGGAGCCCAGGCAGCCGAACCACGCAGGAGCCCTGCCCGATGTCAGCGCCACCAAAGCATCCTCATTAACCCACCCCGGGTGACACAGCGCAGCTCTTCTACATGGGATGTGTGGGGGACTCTCCGAGCCCCAGGTGTTTGCAAGAAGCCGGGATGGAAAGTATGACTCGCTCCTTCCCAAGCGTGGGATGGCTTTTCCATTGCTAATTTCCAAGGAATCCGGTGAAGTAGTGGAAAGACCAAGAAGGCGGGAGACTGGGTCTCACCCTGGCCCATCCTGGCTTTAGACAAGAACTGCAGAGCCTCAGTCTCCCCTTCTGTTCACCAGGAACCAGGGCCCTGTCCAGCTCCAACTCTCCAAAGTGCCCAGGTGTGAGTGAGGCTGATGGCACGACAGTCACCTTGGGACCGCAGCCTTTAAAGCTTTTGTTTGTTTTCCAAACGTGTCTTTGGGAGTGAAGATCCATCAATCATGACTTACACATTTCGTTTCAGAAGTTATATTTCACTAGCAGGAGTACAAAGGACTTGAGAACTGGATCTCCCTCCCCAGTCACCCTCAGGATGTCCCAGGCTTGTCCCTGGAGCAGTCAGATGTCCAGTAACATGAGGGCTTCGACGCTGTGCGGTGCCACCAGGACCGACTGTGCATCAGGTCTGCTTTCTCCTCACCCGCCCTGGGAGACTGGGGCTGTTGTGATTCCCATTTTATAGCGATTCGACCTCCCTGCCAGAATTAGAGCAACCCTTCACCATCACTGCCTCTAGGAAGCCTTCCCTGACGCCCACGTCTGAGCCAAGCTCCTTCCCAGGTGTCCTCCAGACCCTGAGTGCACTATCCAGTGTGTCCAGCCACATCGAGGCTTCCCTCCCCTGCTGGTTTTGCCCACTCTGAGAGCGGCACCCGGCCACGGAGGGCCCAGCTGCCACTCAGCCGGCCCCTGATGGGTGCACCCTGTGTGCTTCCTACCCTGATATCAGGGGGCCTTGGCGAGGACATGAAGCTCACAGGCCTCTGGCTTTGGGGCCAGAACCAAACTGCCCGTCTCTTGTGCCACCGGCTGCTCCTTAAAGGTGCTCAAATCTTGGGACTGAGAAATTAGTGGACTCCCAGCCTGCAGCTCCTCAGGAGTTCAAGGCAGGCATTTTTTTTTTTTTTTTTTTTTTTTTTAAGACGGGGTCTCACCATGTTGGTCAGGCTGGTCTTGAACTCCCAACCTCAGGTGATCCGCCCGCCTTGGCCTCCAAAGTACTTGGATTATAGACGTCAGTTACCACGCCCGGCTGGCAGGCATTTTTTTTTAAAACTCAACTCACCCTCTTCCCCCATCTCATTTTCCCACCCTGACATTTCCTTTAACTGGACTGACTTCTGTGTTTTATTTTAATGTTGGTGTTTCTAGTCCTGCTGGCCACCTGTGAGGCAGAATGTCTATAAATGCAAAAAAAAAAAAAAAAAAAGGACAATTTGCCCAAGGAAGAGATTTCTGTCAAGTGAATTCTGAGTGTCCTTCCTCTTTCAGAATGTTCCTTCTCCCTGAGTGCTCCCTACCCTGAGATGCTCCCTCTCCCTGAGTGCACCCTCTCCCTGAATGCACCCTGCACCCTCTCCCTTGGATGCTCCCTCTCCCTGCAGTGCCCCCTCTCTCTCCAGTGCTCCCTCTCCCTGCAGTGCTCCCTCTCTCTGCAGTGCACCCTGCACCCTCTTGCTCCCTCTCCCGGGAGTGTTCTCTCTCCCTGAGCATGCCCTCTCCCTGAGTCCTCCCTGTCTCTGCAGTGCTCCCTCTGCCTGCAACTTTGCCTGAAGTGCTCTCCACTCTCTTCTCCTGATGAGAAGCTACTCATCCTCCCTGAGGCTCAACTCAGGCAGCCGCCTCCCAGGAAGCCTTCCTGGACCCCTCCACTGCCTCCTCTGTTCTCCCACACACCATGCCCACCCCCTCATGCCTCCTTTCTCACCACACTCACCATCTGTGTTTTTATCTTCCATCCCCACCTCTCCTGCCTCTAGCCAGGCTCTGAGCCCCCAAATGGCAGACCAGGGTCTCATGCCTTTGGGGAGGCAGGGGTCTGTCCCAGTGTGTAGCCTAAAGGAGGTCTCCATGAGTCCGCTGCTGAAAGCCAGTAATGCCAGCCACCCTGGCTGGGAAGGATCCAGCCCTGTACCTCATCCCCATCCTTGAAAGAGTGATGTGATTCATTTATATCTGGGGAAGCCAGAAGGATGCTTAGAGAGCATCTCTACAACCTCCTCTTTTAACTCTGGGGAAACTGAGGCCTAGACAGGGAGCATCTTGCCCAATGTCACCTTCTCTACCCCTCTTCCTCCTGTCCTGAGCCCTTGCCATGGCAGAGGGGAGCTCCCCAGCACCTTGGCAGAAATGCACCTGTGCGCATGCTCCCCACCCACATAGGTGTGTGCATGCGAACCCTCACTGCCCCCGCAAGATGGGTAGGCAGTGCTCACAGACCCCCAATCACGTGAGGATACCGAGTCTCCGGAGGACAAGTGATGAGCCTCCAGTGAGCTGCGAGGCTGGGACATCAGACTCTGGGTTATGGCTGTCTCCTGTCGCAAATGTGCCCAATCCAAATTCACAGAAGTTGCTGGAATCGCTTGTCTACCTGGCATGTGTGCTTTTTCTGTCTTGTCTGTTCAGACCATGTTTAAGCAGGTGGGGATGGATGCTGCAGGACCCACATGTGGGCCTGGCACCTTTCTGGGCTAGGTTAGCATGTCGTCGTTTAGCAGCTCTTGGTGAGGTCCCTTTCCCTTTGCACATCCACTGACGGGCCCCGGAAGACCCCGTTGACAAGCTGTTGTCCCTGTGACTGAGACATCCAGCGGCAGGGACTGTGGCACAGCTCAGGAGAATAGTACCATGCAGCTTTTATTTATTTATTTATTTTGAAACGGAGTATCACTCTGTCACCCGGGCTGGAGCGCAGTGACGTGATCTCGCTCGGCTCACTGCAACCTCCGCATCCCGGGTTCAAGTGATTCTCCTGCCTCAGCCTCCTGAGTTGCTGGGATTACAAGTGCGTGCCACTGTACCCAGCTAATTTTTGTATTGTTAGTAGAGACAGGGTTCACCATGTTGGCCAGGCTGGCCCTGAACTTCTGACCTCGTGATCTGTGCGCCTCTGCTTCCCAAAGTGCTGGGATTACAGGCATAAGCCGGCCATCCAGTTTTTAAAAGGGACATTGGTAAGCAGTTGATGACAAATGTTATTTTCCAGGAAAAAGTCAAAACGCTGAATTAAAAGTTCATCCTGGGCTGTGAGGAAGAATTTGCTCCAAGGAGAGAGAGGAGGCGAGGGAGCCGGTCTCCAGGTAACAGCTCTCCCTGGGTGGGACGGTTATTGGGGGCAGCCTTTATTTCCTTACTGATCATTTACGGGATTTTTAAAAATCAATCTAATAAAAGAAAAATAGGAAGAGCAGGAAGGGGGAGAGGCAGTCACCTGCGAGAGTCTAAGATCTTTTGGACCTGGTCACAAAGGGACGCCCTCCAGCAGGGTCGCCAGGGCCGCGGGGTCCGGGGCCAGGCAGGGGGTCGAGCTCAGCCCAGGCCAACACGCGGACACACGCGCACACCCGGACACACCCGCACACGCACGCGCCCGTGGGCCGCACCCCGCCGCTCCGGGGGCCCGCATTGGCGTTCCGAGCCGTTCCCAGCCCGCGGCGCCGCGCGGGGACAGTGGCGCATTGTTCCCTGGACACGCCGGGCGGTGCAGCGCCCTCGGGGCTTGGCGCGGCCACGCCGCGATTTGCATGCGCTCCAGTCACAAAGGTTCAAGGTCAGGAGCACCGGGCGGCCCAGCCCCGCCTGGCCCAGGCGCTATTCTTCGCCCCGGCGGCGGGAATTCCTCGCCACCCGCGCCCGGGCCGCCCCTGCGCGTGAATGGCCGAGGGCCGCCACCGTCTGAGGCGCTTTGTGTCTCGGCCCGGCCAGCTGGGCCCGCGAGGGACGTGCCAGCTCGGCCGGCGGCGCCCCCGCGCCAGCGCCCCTCGCCCATGCTAATCAGCCTGGCAGCGCGTCTGGGCGGGCGGCCCAGCCCGGCCTGGGAGCCCCCTCCTGCCAGGCCGCGTCCCCGGCGCCAGGAGACCCCCCCTTACTCTGCCAGGGCCCTCCCACGGCCCCAGCTGCCAGGTGCCTCCACCCCACCCCACCTCCACCCTCCTGCCAGGAGAACCCCTCTCCAGCTTCGGGGAGTGCCCTCTGCCCTGCCGGAAAGGCGGGCACACCTTGCAGGAATGGCTGACTGGGGAGACTGGAGCCTACCACCCTGCTGGGCTCTGACACGACTCTCGGTGGGGCCTGGGGTATCTTCTCCCAGCCTCAGTTTCCCCTGAACAACGAGGCAGGTTGCCCTCCATGGTCTCGAGGCACTTCCTGAGCTGGAGTCTCTCAGCAGGTGCCGGGAAGGTTGTGGGAAAAGATGGCACTCCCTCAGCTCCCGCCTGCTCTGCCATCATCCAGCCTGCTGGCCGAGTCTGGGGTTGCCGTCTCCAGAGATGCCTTGAGCTAATGGCGCTGAGCGTTCCAAGTTGGGGCTGGCCTTCTGAGAGCGCTGCCCTTATCACCCTTCCCACAGCGAGGCTGCTCAGGCAATATTATCAGCCACACTCTAGACCGGGGGCTTCTGGTGGCCAGGGACTCCTGAATTCCCACAGCACAGGGGCACCCAGGATGCAACGAATGACCTCACGGTTGGATAGGTGAATGCCCACTGGTGTGGGTCACTCTGGTCGGTGGCGGATGGCCACAGGCCACCGTATTTGGCATTTCCAGTACTTGGGAAGAGGCTCAGAGCCTTTCTTGGGAGGTGGGAGCAGGCTTCTCCTGGGAGATCCGCACCGGGTGTCTGGGCTCCATTCTCCAACAGGAACATCCCCACCCCCAAGCCTCTGGGGAGGCGAGGAAGGCGTCTTTCTGCAGAAAGCTGTGCGCAGGCACACGGAGCCTGGCCAGCATGCCCATCAGGTCTAGAGGCTGGGGCTGCAGACGTGGGGCCTCTCGGCATGAGGCTGCCAAGGACCCATAACTTCCTGTAGCATCTGTTCTCCTGGCACGTGTGAAGTCAGCGGCCCCACCTGATACCAGAGACAGCCCCCAGTGTTGGGGGCATCATACTCCGGGGCGCATTACACGCAGAGCACAAGGAGCCCGGCCCCATAGACAGGCAGCCCCGGCCAGTCTCAGGCCCAAGAAGGAGGGACCAGGTGAGGCTGTGAAATGGGGCACCAGAGGAGGGCAGCCAGCCTCAGACCCTCAGACAGCAGAAAATCCAGCCCGGGGGTTCAAGGCCTTTCCCCTGTCCTCTCTCAGTGTGCAATAGAGCTTCTAAACAAGGGAGTACTGACCCGGCGACTCTCCCTGGTGGGTTTCCCTTTCCCTCCAAGCCTTAAATATGAAGTAGACATAATTACAAGTACCTCACTGCTCTAAGAATCACTTGGGGCCAATGCAGCACGATCACGCCTGTAATCCCAGCACTTTTGGAAGCTGAGGCAGGCAGATCACTTGAGCTTAGAACATCCAGACCAGCCTGGGCAACATTAGTATGAGAACTTGTCTCTACAAAAATAATAACAGTAATAAGGCCAGGCGCGGTGGCTCACGCCTGTAATCCCAGAACTTTGGGAGGCTGAGGCGGGCGGATCACCTGAGGTCAGGAGTTCAAGACCAGCCTGGCCAACATGGTGAAACCCTGTCCCTACTAAAAATACAAAATTAGCCGGGCTTGGTGGTGCATGGCTGTAGTCCCAGCTACTCGGGAGGCTGAGGAGGGAGGATTGCTTGGGCCCAGGAGGTCAAGGCTGCAGTAAGCCATGATGCAACCCCTGCACTCAGCCTGAACAAGACCCTGTCTCAAAAAAAAAAAGACTCAATTAGAACCCTGGATGCCCCCCTCCCTAGCACTGTGTTGCTGGCTTCCATTTCCTCTGCATCCCTAACCCAGTCCCTGCTTGGCTGGCCAGACACCACCCCCAGCTGTTTTCCAGCCACCCCAGCTTTGTCCTGCATGCGGTATTCTCCTGCCCGAGGAATACCCTCTCAGCCTGCCCCTCCCTTCTCCATTCACCCCTTGCCAGGAAGCTCATACTGCAAGGCTGGTTTCAGATACCACCTCCTCCAGGAAGCTGCCCCTGATGCTTTCCTCCTCCCTTTTCCCCACCTGCCTAGGTTTTTGATGCCATGATAAGGAATTTGGCTGCAGATCCTAGGGCAATAGGGAGCCACTGAGGGTTCTAAACAGGGAGCAGTGACCCGGTGGCTCTCCCTGGTGGTCTCAGCAGGGACATGCAGACGGGGGTTCTCAGATATCCAGAATTCACAGGCTGGTCAAATTTCAAAGGAGTATTACAGACCTACTGAAGATTGCCAGCTTTCTATTTTTCCATGTTAGAGCCTTTAGAAAAATAATTATAATTTCCCTTTTTGAAAGAATCTCTTTAAACTCCGCCCCCCAAAAAAGTAGGAAGACAATCTCAGGACAAAGGCCATTCCTCTGCGCTGGAAAAACAGAGCCTTATGGAAAACTTGCCATGTGGTCCTCATATTTGATGGTTGGAAAACAGCTAGCAGTGGTATACAGCCTAACAGTTGGAACCATGATCAGGGCTGGGCCTCCATATGGGTAGAGGATTCTCAGCATCCCTTCCTGTCCAGACCACAGGTTTCCTGAACTCCCGTAGACCAGGTGGTCTCCTTCCTGGTCCCCTGGCTGCTCTGTGGCCCTCTAACCTGGTGGTTCTCATAGGTCAACCCAGATGAGTGTCGGGCTGCCCAGTGTGATGAGCACCCACCATGGGGAGACCCCTGGGGCAGCCTGGAGGCTCACTGCAGCCTCAACCTCCTGGTCCCAAGCAATCCTGACTCCAGGACGCAAGGACGTTTATGAGAATAGAGAAGAAGGGATAAGGCACAGATGCCCTCTGTCTGTCCCCACAGTGTGAGGCCAGGAACAAATGTGTGTGTGCGCACAACCCTCGGAGGAGGGAATGCACGATGCAGGAGCAGCCCAAGTGCAGCACCTGCACAGAGCCTTGCAGAGTGTTCTAGAAGGAGACTCATCCTCCCTTCCCAGGGCCGGCTGCACGTGGATGTTCTGCCAATCAGACGGTGGGTACCATCTGTAAGTGGCATTGAAATCCTGGGCTCAGCATCAGAGCTGGGAGGCCCAGAGTGATGACTGAGGGCTCAGCATGGAAGACAGGCCTGAAGCTGACTGGAGGCGGGTGACACGAGTTACACCTGCTCTATTAGGTGATGTGAATTTGTAATCTTGTTTCCAGCTTTCCTTTGTCCTTTAATCCTTCTTGGTCAAGAACAAATTTCAAGCGATCCTGTTTCTCAATGATCACATGTTTGAAAGAGGAGGGTCTGGATTAACCTCCGACCAGCGCTGGTCCATGTAGCAGTGCTTGGCCGCTCGCTTTAACCAGGCTGTGTTGTCCCGGACTTGCTCCTCCAAACACTATGTGACTCAGCACTCACATCAGGCCTTGGGCTAGGCACTGAGGACACTCAAGACACAGTCCTTGCTGTCTTGTAACCATAGGCAAGAAGAGCCTATTCCCTAGGAGTGGCTTGTCATAGCTCAGGGATCCATCCTGGAAAGCTTCCTGGAGGAGGTGGTAGCTGAGTGGGGACTTGCACACGGTAAGTGCTCATTAGTGTCAGCTGCTCTTGTTATTCCCCGTGGGAATAAGCGGGGAGAAGCTCTGATCCCCATGAGGGAGGGAAGTGCATCCCCTTCAGACAGAACAGCATTCGAGAAAAGGCAAGGAGTGCTCTCCCAGCCAAGTGGGAGAGAGATCAGTGGCAAGGGGGGCGTGATCAGTGATCGGGAAGTGGGGGGAGGTGGCGAGGCTGGAGAGAGAAGCAGGGGGCCAACCCTGCTTAGGTTCTTAAAACAAGAGTTTTGTTTTGTTTTTAAGGTGGGGACAGGAGCTGTGGATTTGAGAAACCGCTCTGGCAGTGGCTGGTGGCAGGAGGCTGCAGTCAGGGAGGCCACTGCAGGTGACGGAGAGTGTGGCTGTGGAGAGGGGAGGAGCGCAGGCTGAATTACAGGGGGGTTTTAGGAAGGACAGCAGGACTTGTACATCTAGTGGCCTGAGGGCCCTGGCTCGTGCTGAGGACGGACAGGTGCAGCAGGGGTGCCCCGGGTCAGCCTCGGTTTGGGGCTGAGGCCCTGTGTGACTGGGCTGGGTGCGGTGGCCACCGGAGTATCCTGCTGCCGTGGCCGAGGGGCCTGATGGTGGGAGGCTGCGGGGGGATCCTGGCAGTGGCCGCTTCATACGGGGGTCCTGCTTCCCCTCAAACACTCACTGAGGACCATGGAGCCCGTAACTGTGGGGCCACTCTCCACGCCGGAGTGAAGCGCCGGGAGGCCTGGTGGAGATGTGCAGGGCACGTCATGCCCACACCTGAGAAAACGTCCCAGCCCTGACAGCACAGCAAACAAGCAGTTAAAAGTACTCCATGGCTTCCAGGGTCACGGAGTGGAGCCGTCCCCAGAGTCAGGAGCCTGCGTCCAGGGTCACTGCCCCTGCAGAGCTCAGAGCCCAGACCTCCCTGCCCACTCTCTTTGGGATTGATTGCTCAGCAAAGACAAAAAGGCAGCGACCCACCGTGGACCAAAGCCCCGGAGCCAGGGCCTAGCCCCCGACCGTGGTGGTCCTACTATACCAGGTCTCCCGCCAGGTAGGATAAGACACCTCTGTGTAAAACACACACCCAAATACTCCCACGATGTTGGTGCAAAAACAATTTGTTCGCTCTTCCTGCAGTGCTGATTGGTAATACTATATTCAAAAGCCTTTAAAAAGCAAATCCTCAGTGAAGTTACAATTATTCTCCTGGGAGTACCCCGGGGAATTATTAGAGATATACCATGAAGATGTTCATAGCAGCAGGTTTGTAAATCACTCAACAGCCAACCATCAAGAGTGAGGTAAAGAAGTTACATATGGGACATCTGAACAATGGATTCTTCTGCAATCATTAAAGTGTGACCTAGAAACATTGAAGAGGAGGTGAGTTGTTTGCTGCATATTAGTGAAAGTGCAGAGAATAAAACGTGACGTATGACCACAATGATTTTAAGTATTAGGAACAGACAAGAAAGGCTGAACAAAGATCCACCTGGATGTCAGCTGTGTTTCTCTGAGCTGGGGTTCTATCTGTTATGTTCTCAGGGGTGCTTTCCCGTGGTTGCAAATTTGCTGACGATGAATATGTATCACCCGTGTTTGCAAAGGGAGTCAGTTGTGTGTGTGTGTCTCAATGGCACAGAAATAAAACGTCCAGTTAAAGATTCACAATGACTCACTGCTTCCACAAAGCAAGTTTCTCTCTCCCAGCTTGGAAATTATGATGGAAAATGCCAGATGTGTGAGGCCTGGCTTGAGTCCTGTTTGTCCAGAGCTGGGCTCCCCAGAAGGGCCATCCCCAACCACCTGGGCAGGGTCATCCAGGAGGAGGCGGTTATGTGTGCAGGCCTTGTTCCATGCAAGATTCTTGGGACCAGAATCTCAGAAATATCTCCCCCCGCCCCGCACCAGAAATGTCTTTGTGTCTGTCATAAAATATACATAACAAAATTTGCCATTTCAGTGCATTCAGTACACTCACATTGCTGGGCAACCATCACCCCGGTCCGTCTCGACAGCTTCATCATTCCAAACTGAAACTCCATACCTGTTACATAATAACCCGGGGCTGGGCGCGGTGGCTCACGCCTGTAATCCCAGCACTTTGGGAGGCCGAGGCGGGCGGATCACGAGGTCAGGAGATTGAGATCATCCTGGCCAACACGGTGAAACCCTGTCTTTAATAAAAATATAAAAAATTAACCGGGCGTAGTGGCGCACACCTGTAGTCCCAGCTACTCAGGAGGCTGAGGCAGGAGAATCCCTTGAACCCAGAGGCGGAGGTTGCGGTGAGCCAAGATCGCACCACTGCACTCCAGCCTGGGCAGCAAACTCTGTTTCAAAAATGTATATGATAATAATAATAATAATAACAACTCAGTCTCAGCTCCCCCCAATGCCCAGTAAGCACTGCTTTACTTTCTGACTCTGAATTTCACTACTCGACAGACTTCGGACAGGTGGACTCGTACGCTACGTGCCTTTTCGTGCCTGGCTGACTTCACTCAGCGCATGTTTCCAAGGTTCATCCCCGTCATAGAATATGTCAGAACGTCATTCCTTTTGAAAGCTGAATAGTACTCCACTGCACATCTGTATAAGCCACCTTTTCCTTCCCGTTCATCTACCCATGGACACGTGCTGTTTCCACCTTCTGTCCATCATGCATAATGCTGCTTCTTTTTGTAGCAAAAGTGTGCAAATATTTGTTAGTGTTCCTGTCTTCAATTTTGGGGGGTCTATAGTTAGGAGTGGAATTGCTGGGTCCTGTCCTAGTTCTGTGTTTACATTTCTGAGAAGCCCTCAGACAGTTTTCCACAGCAGCTGCCCCATTTTACATTCCCACTAGCAATGCTAACATTCCCACCAACAGGGCTAATTTTTACATTTTTTATAAAGACAAATTCTCACTATGTTGCCCAGGCTGGTCTCCAGCTTGTTTTCGTTTGTTTGTTTGTTTTGAGACGGATTCTCACTCTGTGGACAGGCTGGAGTGCAGTGGCAAGATCTCGGCTCACTGCAACCTCTGACTCCCGGGTTCATGCCATTCTCCTGCCTCAGCCTCCCAAGTAGCTGGGATTACAGGCATGTGCAACCACGCCCAGCTAATTTTTGTATTTTTAGCGGAGACAGGATTTCACCATGTTGACCAGGATGTTGAAATCCCATTTCAACATAGTGAAATCTCGTCTCCACTAAAAATACAAAAATTTTTATTATTTTTAGTAGAGACGGGATTTCGCCATGTTGGCCAGAATGACTTTGCGATCCGCCTGCCTTGGCCTCCCAAAGTGCTGGGAGTATAGGCATGAGCCACCATGCCCGGCCCTTTTTTTTTTTGAGACAGAGTTTTGCTCTTGTTTTCCAGGCTGGAGTGCAATGGCTCAATCTCGCCTCACTGCAACCTCTGCCTCCCCGGTTTAAGCCATTCTCCTGCCTTAACCCCCCGACGGGCTGGGATTACAGGTGACCGCCGCCATGCTCGGCTAATTTTTGTTTCACCATGTTGGCCAGGCTGGTCTCAAACTCCTAACTTCAGGTGATCCACCTGCTTCCTCCTTGCTGTTGAGCTCTTGAGCTCAAGCAATTCTCCTGCCTTGGCTTCCTAGTGTTGGAACTACAGGGGTGAACCACCAGGCCCAGCCAGGAGTTCTTTATATATTCTGCAAATGAGAGATCTTTTTTGTATATAGAATACTCGAGTTTAAACCAATTGTTAAAATACTGATTGATTACTTTTTAAATTTGGAAAACATAAAGATAAAGAGGGAGGTACAAGAAGCATTCGTGTTTATATGCTTTGACTCAGCAATTCCACATCTAGGGACTGGACATGCACAAAGATTTAGCTGAAAGAATGTTTATCATAAACGAAAGAAGAAGGAAGAGATGGAACTGGAAACATCAATATCCAATAATCTCATATGGGTTGAATAAAATACAGCCCCGCTGTGTATGATCACAAATGCTGTGGATGAACACTAAATGATGTGTGACATTTAGAATATAGCCATGGTTAAAAAGACAAAGTTGCAAAGCAGTATTTACAGCATGATCCATTTTTTGTTTCAACAAATGCATAATTGTGTAAAAAGAAGGAACGTCAACTGTTAACAATGGTGATCTCCTGTGAGAGTATCTTAGGCTACTTTTTTTCTTTGTAATTTTTTCCAATTTTCCAAATTCCATGCAGTAAACGTGTAGCCTTGCAATCAGAAAAAAAAAAATGTTATTTTTAAAGGTAGCCGGAAGCGTATATACAAGGTTATCCTGATTATGTAAAAATGAGTGTAGTTAGATAAAAAGATACTCCAGACCAGTATTTTGCTTGGTGACTCGGAAAGGTTTCTCCTTTTCTTACTTTGTACTCGCGTAGGTTTTACAAATTCTCCACTGTCTGGTTGTTTTATCTGGTTTAGGGAGGGGAAAAAAACAGGAAAAGTTGTTCAACTTTAAAGTGGAGACCTAATTTGCGCGAAAGCGCGGAATCAGCCCCACGGCCCGCCACGCAGGCCCCGCCCCAGGCCCCGCCCCTGTCCAGCCGGGCCCCGCCCACAGCCACCGCCCTCCGAGTCTTCCCCTGAGCTTTCCGAGAGGAACGCTAGAGGCCCCGCCTAGGCCCCGCCCACTAGACTGCGACGCAACGTCCGCACAGCCCTCGGCCTGGGATCTAAGAGATGGCCACCCAGAGGCCCCGCCCCCTGCACGTAGTGACCCGGCCCCCAGACTTTGCCCCGCCTCCTCAGCTGCGGCGCTACGTCCGCACGGCCCGTCGCACCCTAGCTTGGGCTTCCGGAACGGGCCGCGCCGAGGCCCCGCCCCCCGGCCGCCCCGGGCCCCGCCCTTTCGGCTACGGCGCTGCGTCCGCGCTGCGCGTCGCGTTCTAGTCCTGGCTTCCGGGGCGGGACGGAAGAGCGGGCGGGCCCGGCCAGTCCAAGGCGCCGCGGCTTCCGCCCGGGAGGGGCGCTGGTCCCAGACGAGGTCGTGCGCGCTTCCTGCGATGGTGTTTTGCTGTCCCCGCCCGCCCCCAGGTGCACGGGACGTAGAGGCCGGAAAGCCGGGAGGCGGAGATGAGAGGGGCCGGCGGCGGGGCTCCGGGGGCACGCGTGCCAGGCCCTGCTGCAGCCCCGGAGAGGTCGGAGGCGCGGAGCCTATGCACTGAGCCGGGGGCCAGCCCGCGTGTCGGCCCGCGCGGAACGCACCACTCGGGCAGAAAAGTGACATCAGAACCTTAGGCTCCGTTGTCAGCCTAAGGGTTACTGATGTCACCACCTCTGCACAGGGAGGAAGGTGTGGCCCAGTGAGGCGTCCTCCGGTCCTAGTCAGGGTCTGCCCTGGGTGGGAGGGATTGCGGGACCCCTCTCCGCTGGCTGTGACAGCCTAAGCTGATGAGCAGTTTCTAGCCAGATCGCCCCTTCGGTGAAGTCTAAAGCCCGGACATGCATGACAATGACAGCTGCCGTGTATTGGAAAGCACAAGCCAGGCCATCCTGGACTTAACACGTACGTCAGTGTGTTATCTCAGTACTCTCGGCAGCTGTATGAACGTGCTGGTCTCACATGCCACCCCCTTTCAGAGGTGAGGGGCCGAGGTCAGAGAAGCAGCTTGCCGGAGGCCCTGGAGGGCAAGGCGGCACAGCCTAGATTTGGACCCAGATCCCGATTCTCAGTCTGAGCGGTTAGCCTGTGTGCTGTCCGGGCATCCTGTGATAAGAATTTCCCTTCATAGGTGTAGCTGGCTGCCAGCTCTGTTGATTACCTCAGCTCACTGCTGCCTCATCTCCAGCCGAAGATCCGCTTACCCAGAGCTAAGCCCCTCGCCCAACTCTCAAGCTGCTCAGCAACCCTGAGCTTGACCCAAGTTGCCTGAAGATCCCCACTTACCTGTTACCCCAGATCTCCGAATGCTGGCTGCCTCCCTTTGCTTGAGATGGGAAAGGATGCCCTCTGCTCAGCATCTGTAGAAAGGGCATGAAGAAGTAGGTGAGCCCAGGATGGCCCATGTATGGCACCAAGCCTGCTGCGCCGGGGTGCCAGGGCCACAAAGGCACAGCAGAACACCCCCAGCGCCCCCACACAGTGGCAAGCCAGCCCCCAGGACACTGAGGCTGCATCTCCCATCTGTACCCCATCCTTCCTGGCAATGCGGAGGGGCAGTCTGGCTTTTTCCTTGGCTTTCCAAGTTGGTATATGCTGGATGTTGGCAGCAGACAGGACACTCCAGCACAGTGAGCCACAGCAATCCAGACTTTAGCCTCCAAGTGTACCTCAGAGCGGAAGCTCCACATATGATTTTTTTTTTTTTTTTTGGCTCCATATTAAAGAACAAAGCATAGAAACTGGACGGGCCCCTCTGTAAACAGAAAACACGTGTTTTCTGAGAGAATGGGCCCTTCCTTTCTTGGTTTCATCTCCCATGGACAGAGGCCTCCTTAGGCCCCCTGACTTCAAGACCAGGGAGGCTGTGGACCAAGGGCTGAGCAGAGGTGATTCTTCTTTGCTCAACTCAGGGGCTGACACTTGCCTTCTTGAAAGGGGGCAAGGACAGGTGTGAGGGGTCTGCTCAGCAGTTGGGTGTGGTCTGAGGAGGGAGGCTCCTCAGGGACCTGAACAGGAAGTGGGGGGCCTGGACCATTTGTCTCTTCCAAGCACACAAGAATCGTTTAGGGTTCTACCCGAGCTAAGATGAACATGTGTTCTTTGGAGCCTGCTAGCCACAACTGGGTAGAGACCTCTAACTCAGAAGAGAAGCCTGATGTCTGAAAAGAATGGGCATTCTGGGACAGAGTACCCACTGCTGTGTGGCCTTGGGCAAGTTTCTTAACCTCTCTGGGCCTCATGTTTCTCGTCTGTAAAAGTGGGATAACAATAGTTGTTTAGGATTAAATGAGATCATGGGAATAGCCCCATCAGACACATAACTAGAAGCTAATTAATAAGTGAACAAAATCAAACATTGTCTCAGTTTCAGTGCTGAGCTATTGTAGAGAGTGGCCCAAGAATCGCCTACAGACACCCAGGATCCCCGTACTCCAAGGAGCACCTCCTCTTCCCCTGCCTTCTGTTGGGTACAGCCACTCACAGGCTGGCTGTGACAGCTCTTTGGAAGCAGCCATCTTGGGGACAGATCATTCCTTTGAATCCTCCCAGCAGCCTGAAGTTTGTCCTATAGGGGAGATTTGATTTTGGGAAATAATCAGACATCCTTTAAGACAAGTCTGCTGAATGTGTTCAGAAGCCAAGCCAGGGCCTCGTGTCCAGCGCCAGCTTGTGCCACAACTATAAAGTCAGTAGCCATGGCTTCATGCTCCGAAAGCAGTATAGAGCCACCAGTGGATCATTGCCACTGGTGTTGGGGTGTGTGTGTGTATGTGAAAACACAGAGATATTCACACACACCCCTGAGCTCAGTGGAGGGACCAAACCGAAGCCTGTGTAATTTACACGAGACTGCCTTTCATCTCTCAGCCCACAACTTGATTTTCATGGAAGTTGCTCTGCGTGGGAAAAGTGCAAGCATTTCTGATACAGGCAAGTGTGTGAGTACAGCGGCATGCTGTCCTGGAATACTGGCGTTGGAGGTGGGTCCCCAGCCTGTTCCTCACCAGCTGTGTGGCCTCTGGTCCCTTTCTTCATCCCCTGGCCCTTGGTTTCCCCATCTCAGGTCCTCCAGGGAGGAAACACACAGGCCATGCCCACATGTGTGGGCATTCACAGCATGTGCTGGTGACATTGCTCATTAAAACACTGTCAAAATTAATTGGCATTCACAAAGTTCTAGTCACAATAGCAAACATTTTTAAAAATCAGAAACAGGCCAGGTGCAGTTGCTCATGCCTGTAATCCCAGCACTTTGGGAGGCCGAGGTGATCACTTGAGCCTGAGAGATAGAGGTTGCAGTGAGCCAAGATTGTGCCACTGGACTCCAGCCTGGGCGACAGTGAGTCTCGAGTCTCAAAAAAAAAAAAAAAAATTCAATTGTCCATCAGTAGGTAAATAGATAAACAAACATTAATAGGCATATGATAAAATATTACAATGCAGTAAAAAGGAATGAGCTATTGATAGACTCAGCAGTGTAGACACATATCAGGATCCCAAGCAAGAGTTCATACTCCATGAGTTTTAACGTTTTTTAAAATAAATTAAAAGTGATCTGCAGTGATAGGATTCAGATTAGTGGCTGCCAGGGAGTCAGAGACTGCCTGCAAGGGGCCCTAGGGAACCTATCGTGGTGATAGATGTTTTCTTTCTTGATCATGGTGGTAATACATATCACCGTTGCATACATTTGTCAAAACTCATTGAACAGTAGAGGTGAAAGGGATTTTGCTGCATGGAACTTATACATCAATAAGGTTGATTTCAAAAATTAGCTGGTATTTATATTTTATTTTTCAAATCTTGTAGAGAATAATAATGACATAAAATGCTCACAACCTATTCAACAAAAAGACTATAAAATAACGTACAGTATAACGGTTATATAGATACATCAATATATGTTTGCATTTATTACTTATGGTATGGTCCATTCAAATAGGTATGAACACAAATATGCACGCACACATACACACACATGCAGTTTGGAAAATATAGCAGAAGGACTTTCCACCAAACGCACTCAGTAATTACCTCATGGGAAATTGTTTTCTTTTTTTTTCTAAATACGTTTATCCTCTTAGTAGTTTTTTTTTGACTTTTCTGTAATGAACACTTTTTTATGTGTGGAAGAGGAGTCTTTTTGCTTGCTATATTCTTATTAATTTTATTGTTAATTGACTAATAATTGTATAAACTTATGAGGTTTAATATGTTATATACATAACACTTTTTATAAACAAAAACAAACATATCTCTGTATTTTCAGATGTAGCAGGCCAGAGACATGGGGCGGGCTCCAGGACAGGGTGTCGAGGACATCCCCGTTCCCACGAAAGGCAACCGCCTGGCAAGGCAGGAGCAGATGGAGGGGATTGAGGGGGTGGGGCTCGCTCCCCAAGTTCTTTGGCTCAGCTTCAGTGCTGGGTCATTCTTAGGGACTGCTATGCCTACTGGGCACTGCAGAACTTCTGGTGCTCATGGCGAAGGGCAGCCGGGAGGAGCCCTGTCCCCGGGCCAGACCTTCCTGTTTGGAGTACTGGGACCCAGTGGCCCCGTGCACCTTTCCTGAAGCTTCTGGGCCCCAAGTGGTTGAATGCAGTGTGGGCTGGGGAGTCACGGACTGTGCTTCCTGCATGTGTCCTCCGTTCCAGGTTCCTGTGTGTTTCATGGGCCCATCCACCTGTCTGGGCTTGGCTAGGCTGTGACCTTCTCTGAGGACAGGGCCCTGCCTGCATTTGGAGCTGCCGAGACCTCAGTGTCACCCCTCACTCTCGCCAGCTGGCCTCACAAAGGTGCCCAGGAGGAGACCTGATTGCCGGCTCCTTTCCCCTCCCTGGCTGAGCAGATTCTACGACAGCCTGTGGAAGTTAAAATAAGAGCCTAAAACTGTCAAAAAAATTTTTTAAACCGAGTCACAAATGGGAAAGCTGAGGCAGCAGCAGGTTAAGGACACTTTGTGATGCAGTGTTCTCTCCCGGTGCCTTCGTACCGTAAACATCACAGTCCACGGTCCCTGCACACAGGCAGCCACAGAGACTGGGTTTAGACTTGCCGGTGAAGGCAGCATTCGAAGTATGGCAGGCTCAGAACTATTCCACCACATGGGGGGTCATTAGCTCTGCTCAGTTCTGAGGCCTCACTAGTGTTTCCATTTAAAAATAAGTCAAGGTAAAAGAAAAACAGAGTTTTTAAAATGTAACAGTAGTGTATCTATTTCTGTAATTGTAAAGAAATATACTGTCATATGACGGGCTGGAGGCTCTGGAGCAGTGGGCCTACGAGGGAATATTTTCTTTCCTTTTTTTTTTTTTTCCTGAATTCTCCAAACTGTCTAGAACAGTGTGTATTGTTTTTATAATGGGAAGAAATAAAATATACATACATTGAAAGTAATCAAACTGCACTTGAGCCTACATGTCAAATGATAAATGTGACAATCAAAGGCACTATTCATTTATCGAATTCCTGCTTCGTAGCACATCTCCTGCTAGGCTTTTCCACCATGCTGGCTCCTCAGAACCCCCTGCAGGTAGGAGCTGGCACCAGGTTCCTGAGGAAGCACTCAGCATCCACGCAGCAGAGCCAGGGATCGACAGGGATTGTACTGTGCTCATCATGACTTCCTGCCTGTTTGTTTTTAAGACAAGGTCTTTCACTGTGGCCTCGACCTCCCAATCCTCCCACCTCAGCCTCTGGAGGAGCTGGGAGTTACAGGTGTACACCACCGTGCCTGGCTAATTTTTGTATATTTTGCAGAGACAAGGTTTCACCGTGTTGCCCAGGCTGGTCTGGAATTCCTGGACTCAAGCAATCTACCAGCCTCGGCCTCCCAAAGTGCTGGGATTACAGGCGTGAGCCACAACGCCTGGCCCCTGTCTCTTAAAGGTGAACATTTTCCCTGAAGACAATGATCTTCAGTTAAAATATTTGTATCTTATTTACATAGAATCTGGAATTATTTCTGTAAACAGAATGTGGTAAAAGAAATATTAAAATCATAGATTTTTACCTTTTTATTTAGGACACAGTTGACCAACAGCCAAAGTCAGGATCAGTGATGTAACTCTCGGAGCCTGGAACAAAATGAAAACGTGGGTTCCTTTGATCAAGAATGACTAAGAATTTTAAGATAGGGGCCAGCCAAGCATCGAGTGTGGGGCCCTTCTGCACACGGGGCCCTCTGCTGTTGGGCAGGCCACATGCCCACAAAGTCAGCCCTGGTATGACAGAACTAGGGTGACAGCTTCCTTTGGGACACACCCTAATCACCAGTGACCGCTAGTCAGAAAACAAATGGGCTCAAGCTCCAGGAAGATGAGCCATTCCCAATGCATTTTCCAATCCTAAAAATAGCAGTCGCAGCTCCTGAATGGAGTTCCCAGTGAGGACGCAGTGGGAGACAGTCAGGCTTCCCTTCCCAGGAAAGGGCTGGGGCCTGCGTAGGAGCTTTCATTAAGAACCAGGAGGCTGCAGATTCTCTTGAAATGTCAGCACGTTGGGAGGTTGAGGCAGGAGGATCGCTTGAACTGGGGAGTTGGAGTTGCAATGAGCCAAGATCGCGCCACTGCACTCAGCTAGACAACAGAGCAAGACTCTGTCTCAAAAAAAAAAAAAAAAAAGGAACAAGAAAAAGAAATGTCAACACGTGGCCCACACCCTGATTGAGGTTGTCACTCTGCTGTGGAGCGGGCGAGGCTGACCCTAGGCCTTGGGGAGATTTCATGACCACTGATGCCAAGGCTTGTTACTGTGAAGACACCATAAGAAACTTCAGTTACAACTACTAGGTATCCACAAACATTTTGAAAAAGATTTAGTATGAAAAAGTAAAAGTTATCTCATTAATCTTTATCTTGATCATATGTTGAACTGATCATGTTTTGGATATATTGGTTTAAATAAAATATTTAAAAATTTTTTTAAAAGAAAAGGAAAACTTCATCCCACTGCCTGTAGAAAAGGATCTTGGGGTTCTTTGGCAGGTAAATTTCACCCCTAAGGAGGTCCCCTGTGGATGCTGGAAACGAACCATCAGCTAACAGCTCTGAAAACGAGGGCTCCACACACTGTCCCAGCCAGCGCCCCACCAGCCCACCTCCACCGTCTCTATGTCCTCAGCCCCACGTCACGTGTGGAAGCCCGGGACAAACCTCAGGATCACGTCTAAAAAGTCATTTGAGGGGAGAATATCCACTTAAGAGAGAGCTTCTCCACCCCTTCGGGGCACCACACACATTTGTGGGACAAAAGACAAATATTCTTCCCACCCCAGTCCCCAACCAGGCTCCCATAGCCCCGTGTTCATTTTTCTTTAAGAAAAAAAGCCCCCATTCTCCCCAGCCTGCAACGGCGCTCTGGAGGAGCTGGCCTGGCCCCGAGTGTCTTCTCCATGAACACGTCTCGTGAGGAAGGACAGACAAACAGAGGCCTCGGGGCCGGGGCAGCTGGAAGTTCGGTGCCTCCCAGCGCCTGTAGGGCCCTTGCAGTCTAGAGGGATAATGCTTGGCCACTTTTGCAGATTCCTAGACCTGTGGGCCACTCAGTTGCCTCCCCTAGCCCAGGTGTGTCCTCAGAACCCTGGCCTGGGAGGGTTTGAAGCCAGGTAGGGAGAGGGGGGCAGAAAACGGTGGTGCCAGGGAGCTGGGCTGTGGGAGCCGGGCCAGGCCAGCGAATCATCCCCGAAGGTGGAGAACCAACTTCGGGCTGAAGGCAGGGTGGGTCTGGGCCCAGGACCCAGCATGGAACCCCTTCTCCTGGAGCACGAGGGGTCACAAGAGTCCCTCCGCTCCAGGGATCATGGGCGACCGACAGCCGGGTGCTTCGGGACGAGACAAAGACAGCGTGTTCTTTCAAGCCCCTGCCTGCTGCTCCCTCACTAGGGACATGGGCTGCGTGCCAACAACCTTTGAGGAAGCATCTCGTGCCCACCCTCACCACCCTGCAAAAAAACCTTCCTCCAAAACGCTTGGCAGTGGGCTTAAAACACTCAGGTGCCGAGGACTCGCGCAGAGACGAGCCCAGCGCGCTGGCTGGCCAGAGCCCCAGCAGGACGGGGCGTGGGACTTGCTTGTTTACCTCTCAAGAAAAAAGCACAACGGGAAAAGCGTCTGGGTAGAATTGGAAGTTCTGGGGCTCTCTGCGCCGCGGCCTCCGCGCGGCTCTCTTCCTCCCCTCCCCGGCCTGCTTTTCCTTCTTTCCCTCTTTGTTGCCAACCTCAGAGCCACGGCCGAAACCCAGCCCAGCGTCCTCGGAGCCCGGAAACTTCCAGCTCCGCGACTGTGCAGAAAGTTGGGGGGCGCGGCCGGGCTGACAGCAGCGCCTCGGGGGCGGCCACCGCGGCCACCCTGGACCTCAGCCTCCCGCGCCTCCCGCTGCCCCGGCCGCGCCCGGGGACCTCGGGCAGCCCGCGGGCCGGACGTGAACTTGACCCAGCGCTGCGCCCGCCTGGACCGCGCTCGGGACGATCTGGTAAGCGCTGCCCCTCCCGCCCTCGCCCGGCGGCGCTGGGGTCCAGGTCGGGGTCCGAGCTCGACCTCGAGGGCGTGCCCCGGGGTGGCGGGCGCCAGGGCGCCTCGGCCACTGCACCGGAGCGCACGGCTGAGCCCGCGGCCCGGCCTGGCGAAGTCAGCCCCCGGCCTCCCAAACAAAGACTCGGAAAGTTCGGGAGGGAATCTTTCCCGACATTTTCCCTCCCCCTGGGCTCTGGGCTGGGGCCACCAGGGCTCCTAAAAGGGAAAGGAGAGCCCGCTGGTTTTCTCCTGGTGTTTTCTTCCCTGGGCTTTGCTCCCCACCTTTGGCTGGAGGGAAGGAGGAGGGGCCTTGGGTGACCCTCTGAGGCCAGGCTGCCCAGGGCAGCACAGGAGGTGAGGGCCTGTGGGATGAGGGACCCCTACGGCACAGGGAGGCAAGCCCCTGGCCGCTGCAGTGCTGGCTGCCTGGGGTCACGTGGGAGCTGCCCCTGATCCCCAGCAGGCACCATCCTGCGTGGTGACCCTCCTGAGCACGACCCCCTGGCCACTAATTGCCCTGTTGCTCTGCTTGCCAGCCTCTCTGCATGCCCCTCTCTGCCTGAGACAAGGCCTCTGTCCCTGTGAGTGTCTGATCCGGGCACTCAAGGGGTGGAAACCTACCCTACCTCCATGGTGGTGGCAAAGCCCTGGCAACTCCCAGAGCTGTCCTGGGCCTGGGCCTCCACAAGCCTCCCAGTTGGATCAGGTGCCCCCAACCACAGCAGGGACCTCGGGTCAGGTGTTGATTCCAGTGGTGGCCAGGTCCCCAGCCTTCAAGAGACCATTGCTAACTTGTCTCCATCCCAGGGTGCCTGTGCTCCCAGGGTCCTCCTCAGGGGAGCACCCAAGCTGAGAGGGCTGGGCGGCCAGAGTCGGAGTGGGTCACCCCACCATGTCCCTGGACTCTGCACAGGGCTGCCACAGGGCAGCCTACAGACATCGGTTGGGGCACAGAGGGGGTCTGCAGCGACGGCAGGGGAATGGAGTGCCCAGTTGGGTCTAGCCTGTTGCTGCCATGAGGGTAAGGGCTGGGACTGTCAGAGCTTCTGACTTCAGAAGAAATCCACATTTGTACATGAAATGTCCAAAATCTGAACACATTACAGGACAGAGGAAACACTCTCAGGTTGAACCCAACCAATGCCCCCCGCAGCCCCGAGGTTGCAACCCCTGCGTACACATGAACTGGCTAGTGTGCAAAGGAAGGCAGATTCCTTAGTGACCCTGGCCCCAGCCCAAGGTTTGAGCAGGAGGCACCGCGGATCTGGGGAGCAGGGAGGGAGGAGAGTTTGTGTCTCACGAACGCAGCAGCACAGGGAGGGTGAGCCTCCACAGGCGTGAGCTGTCCGGGTAACTAACACTTGCTGGAGCCCATTTGAAGTTAAAAATCTCCCTAAAACGAGGAACCTGAGCTGCCCCATCCCCAAACCCTCTGGGGGAGTTTCTATGCCCATTCACTCAGGGAATAATACAGGAAAGACAGGATGCCGAAAGTGAACCTGAACTTGAACTTCCGTGTCCCAGGTGGTGGAGCGCAGGACACCGACAGCCTGGGCTTCTAGGGCGGTTCTGCACTGAGGGCCAGCGCTACCTCATTCTAGCTGGGTGGCCTCACCTCTCTGGGCCTCAGTTTCCTCACGCATAAAATGGGCTTATTAAGACTTCTGCCAGCCAGGTGTGGTGGCTCATGCCTATAATCCCAGCACTTTGGGAGGCTGAGGTGGACAGATCACGAGGTCAGAAGTTCGAGACCAGCCTGGCCAACATGGTGAAACCCCATCTTTACTAAAAATACAAAAATGAGCCAGGGGTGGTGGCGCACGCCTGTCGTCCCAGCTACTCAGGAGGCTGAGGCAGGAGACCTGCTTGTACCTGGGAGGCGGAGGTTGCAGTGAGCTGAGATCATGCCATTGCACTCCAGCCTGGGTGACAGAGCGAGACTATGTCTCAAAAAAAAAAAAAAAGAAGAGTTCTGCCTCAGTTGCCTTGTTAGGAGAACGGTGACGATGCCTGGGAACACCCAGCACTCCACTAGCACTCGGCAGGCACTCAGTGGCTGGCTCCGGGGCCTGTGGCCGCTGGCTTCTGTCACTCCTCACCTGCTTCTGGGCAGCTTAGGAATTTCTCTCCGGCATCCCACGTCGGTTTTGCAGCACTTGCCTCACCCCACCTTCTGGTGTCTGTTCCCTTATCCTAAAGGAGACAGTCGCTGAGGCCCCCCGCCGAGAGGGCTGGGCGGCCAGATCTATACTCCTGTATGCAGTACGGAGCACAGGGAGGTGAGACGACAAGGCCCTGCCTTAGCAGCTGCCGGATGCCCTGTGCAATGCCATCCTCAGGTGAGGTTCTCTAGGCTAATGCCAGGGAAGGTGTTTCCTGTGCAGCCTTTGTTGAATGCCTCCAGAGACAGGCAGCTCACCACCTATCTGGCAGTGTGGCCGCAGAAGCTGTAGGACAGAGTCACCCAGGCATCTTTGAGCCTTAACTGGTAGAAACACACGTGGAGCAGGCCCATAGGCAGTGGCCCTGAGTCAGAGGCACCTGGTTTTACTGGAGAAAACATGTAGCTCGTGAGAAACTTCTGAAAATGTGGTGAGGTGTACAGAAAAAGTTCAGTCTCCAGAAAAAGCCCTGCAAATGACGGACACGTGTTTTCGCAGAGCAGAGCCCTGTTTCCTCTTTTTGCCGACGGCCCATTTAGCAATGCCAGGGCTGTGCTGGTGACCCCACCCGCCTCCTAACAAGGCAGCCACTGTCCCAGGGGACAGCCAATATAGGCTTTGATTTTCCAAGGTTAGTGTCCTTGGGCCCCTAATTTTGGAAAACCAGGAAAAAATATAAGGAGTCACTGCATGGGAAAGAAACCTACTCCAGAAAGCCAGCTGCTGCGTTCAGGAAGCTGGAGAGGAAGGTCGGGGTGTTCAGGCCCAGGGCGCCTCACCGGGGTCGGCTACAGAGTTTGCAGGGTCCAGGGCCAGATGAAATGTGGCGCCCTGGTTTGCAAATGCCTGAGAATTATAAGATGGTGATGGCGGTGATGGTGGTGAGCATTAAACAGAGCTTGGCCCCTTCTGAGTGCAGGGCCTTCCTAAGCTCAGCGCCCCGTGCGGTGATAGGCAGGGGTCACACACCCACAGGCTGGCACTCTCCCTCACAGGTGTTCCCGCCGCATCCTGACGCCTGGGGAAGGACCTAAGGCAGCTTCCCTGAAGGAGTTCAACTCCTCGTCTTTGGCATTCACTTTTTATTTTTGGTGCCATCATTGATGTTCCATGCTACCTGTAGAACATTTTGAGTCCTCACAAAAGAAAAACATTTTTCAATCACCTGTGACTCCACACTGAGAGACAGGCACTGGGAAGGCCTCACCCAGCTTCTGTCAAAACACGTTGTTTGTTTTTTTTTTTTTTTGAGAGGGAGTCTTGTTCTGTTACCCAGGCTGGAGTGCAGTGGCGCAATCTCGGCTCACTGCAACCTCCACTTCCCGGGTTCAAGCAATTCTCCTGCCTCAGCCTCCTCAGTAGCTGGGACCACAGGTGCCCACCACCACGCCTGGCTAATTTTTGTATTTTTAGTACAGACGGGGTTTCACCTTGTTGGCCAGGCTGGTCTCGAACTCCTGACGTCAGGTGATTCACTCACCTCGGCTGTCCACAGTGCTGGGATTACAGGCGTGACCCACCACGCCCAGCCTGTCAAAACATATTTTAAGCAAAATTAGCATCTTAGCATCTTATTAGGTGTATCACTTTATCTTCTGCTTGTTTCATTAATATTTTATCATAATATTTTCCTAAGTCAGAAGATACTGTCCTACAAGTGGACTTCGATGACTATTTTGTATCCCACTGGACAGATGTCCTAAACTAACCCCTAATTATCAGGCACTTGGGTTCTTCCCAGTTATTTCCAATTTTCCCCATTAAAGATAACACTTCTAGGAACATTTGTCTGCATTTTCCTGATTACTTCCTAGGGGGGTGAAACCGTGCTTTAGCGGTAGGAGTCCCAGTTAGGTCATTAGGGGTGACATATTGGCTCCAGCAGCCTCTTGGAGTGGTCTCTGAAAAACCACCTTGCCCAAGTGCCTCAGCCCCCACGCCGCGTGCAGTGACACCCCAGCACCCACATTTGACTTTCATTTTAAGAGAAAAGCCCAACTCTTCCCACAGCTGACTTGACTGGTAGTGAAGCCAAAGGCTTGAAGCCAGTCTTTGTTTTTGAGCTGGAGTCTCGCTCCTGTTGCGCAGGCTGGAGTGCAATGGCGTGATCTCGGCTCACTGCAACCTCTGCCTCCCAGATTCAAGCGATTCTCCTGCCTCAGCCTCCTGAGTAGCTGGGATTACGGGCATGTGCCACCATGCCTGGCTAATTTTGCATTTTTAGTGGAGACAGGGTTTCTCCATGTTGGTCAGGCTGGTCTCGAACACCCGACCTCAGGTGATCCGCCCGCCTCGGCCTCCCGAAGCGCTGGGATTACAGGCGTGAGGCACCTCGCCCAGCCTTGAAGCCAGTCTTGAGCACTGACAGCCCGCCCTGCACTGGCCGTGTTTACAGCCATCTGTGAGGTGCTACCTTCGTCCCCCCATACAGACGAGGACTGGGGCCCTCCATGCTACCCTTATTGTGAGGAGGACACATTAGTGACTATGAAGCAGAAAAGACCCTTTGCCCTGCCAAACCATGGGCAGGATTCGGGGGCCCAGTGTGGCTGCTCGGGCGGCCTGATCGCTGAGCCTGTCAGGCTGGGGCTGGGAGGAGGATGCCAGCCTGGTGTCTGCTCACAGGGAGCACTCAACAAACAGCGGCAGGAGGAGGAGGAGAGGGCGGGGCCGCAGGAGGAG